>PNEQ01024117.1:0-14124 GCA_003012365.1 Medauroidea extradentata | reverse complement strand
TAAACGTAATTATTAAGAATACAACTTTGTTGGTCAATAATCAAGGCAGACGATCCGAAAAGCAGGAACGAGCAGCGAGAAACAACTTATACAGGAGTTTCACTACAGTAACCTATCGAGACGTGGTGTTGTACAACCTCTATGAGCCCAGGAAACAGATATTTTATTTTATTTAATTTTTTTTTCAATAAATTTTATTTCCATGAATTATTTCGACGTTACGTGACGCAGTTGTTTGTCACTCAGGTCTAAATTCCGGGAGGTTCTGGGCTCGAATTCCGTTAAAAGCTCCGTGCGAACGTTCAATTCTGACACACAAAAACTACAAGGCAGATCGAATTAGTGCAATTTACATGTAGTCTTTAAAAGGGGTTAAATTGCAGTTCGCTTTCCACTTAGGTTCCTCTACAGTATCAGCTGACATATCGTCGGTATACTGCCAAAAGTGATTAAGTCATCAATGCTATTTCGTTTAAAAACAGTATTAAATTGTAGATATTAACAAAAATGTGGTATGTTACTATACCGTGACACAACAGTACGAAACGACGAATAGACTTTAAACTTGGGCAATTGTTCGTGAACAACATATACATATTCCTAGCATTTTTATAATTTTGTCTCATTTCGACTTTGTCACTTTTGGCAGTAAACTGACGATATATCATCTCACAAATCTCAGGTTTCAGGCACCAAATACGTTTCCGCGAAACCTTTACCTTCTGAAACTTTGTAATGTCAATAAAGTTAAAGTGAATATTTTGAAAATATATATAATTGAGGGCACCGTCACCAATGGTTGTGCACAGGGTAAACAGATGTTTCTCATTCGATTAACCTCTTACCTTAAGTGTCTGTAACTACCCCACATCGTCAAATAGGCAGGGCTATAAATAAAACCCATGCAAAGTCACTGTTAGTGGCAGGGACAAACTTAAGACTGCTTTTCACGTGGACAGCTATAGCTACTTATCCTGCTGCAGAATTAGTTCAACTAGCCGCTTGGACATTCTAACACTTGATGACTGAAGTACCAATCTTGTGTACAAAGAGGTTTTTCAATTAAAGTAAATATTATCAGTTACGAATAATACTCGCGAGCAATGCCGCGGGGGACTGCTAGTTTTTATATATAACTAAAACATTATTATTTTTGGGTTTCGTAAACAATTGATCACTTTGGCGGCGCAAGAGGACAATATGGTGGTCTACATGCAAAACCAAATGATTAAATTTAAATATGGTGGCCTTCATGTAGAACAAAAAGGCCGTTGCAAACAATATGGTGGAAGGAATTTATTTTCGAATTTTTTATTCTTAAAAATTATTTGTACATTTTGACCTTTATAGTCTTAAGTTCAAGGTCATCGTACTCCTGCACAGAATTATTTTTTAAATCTTAAACGCAAGCAAATACCACAAATCTGTTTGGCAATTTTGTTTAAAATGGTTTTTTGAATAGGTAATTTTTTAAAGACAAGAAATAATACGGTTTCGGCTAATAAGGCAGTTAACACAAAAAACTTGTTTGTTACATAATTAGTTGCAACCGTAGCATTTTCTGTCTTGAAAAAAGGAGCCAACATGACGAATACAATTTTAAACAAAACTGCAGAACAGGTTTTTGATATGTGCTCACGTTTGGTTTTTTTTTTAAACAATATGGCGGAAACAGAAGAAACGGAGCAAGGCTAACATAGGCCTACAGTAGAACTAGGACGGTATCCATATTTCCCTAGCCTCCCAGGAATCTAGAAACATTTAAGGCGATGTGTCGTGGGCTATCTCTCTCTCTCTCTCTCTCTCTCTCTCTCTCTCTCTCTCTCTCTCTCTACAGCAAGTCAATCGATCTCAACCAAACATGGTTTAGCCCAGTACATGACGACGACTTTTTAAATTTTCATCGCGGCAATTTATTTTATTTTTATTATCTTGCTCCATGTAGGGACACAGTAATTACTCCAGGTCATTTTTAGCGTGATCAGAGAAGCGGACGTTTTTTAATTCAAACGATTCACATGCAGTAAGCAGGTAATAAGTTATTGGAACCTATCAGGTGTTCGGCAACACATTGTCGAAACTATAAGCATACCGATTGAGATACAAATGACCTGTTAGTTATATTCGGTTAAAATATTTATCGTTTTGTTTATTTAAACACACATACACACTAGCTTTTATCCGTGGCTTAGCACGCGTTCTTGCCCTTAAATAAGTGTCAAAGATCATTGAAAAAAGTACGCGGAACTTTGTATGCGTATAATTTGCCCCTGGAAAATACGCCACATGTGAACCACTTGGTAAGTTAACATAGTACGTCTCGGTTCCTCATCGTCGCAGTTGCGTTGACGCCTTCTAAGTCTTTATGTTCCTGGCACCTGTGGCCCCCTGATTGCATCGTCATCTAGTGCAGTTATCGAGGAATAGATGCACACCCTCCAAGTTTAATTCTCGCGATAAAAATTATATCATGTTATTCTCTAAGGTCCAATTTATCTCTGAACCAATTTTCACCAAAATTGGTTCAGTTGTTTTAGGCGTAAAAGCGTAACAAATAAACAAACTCACACTCACATTTATAATATTAAATAATATATATAATATAAAAAGTAAGGATTAGTAAGTATAGAATTCATAATTAGTAATTAGTAACGTACTATTTAATATTAGCACAATGTTCATACAAAACCCTATTTCATCCCCTTCAAGTTTTATTTTCGCGATAAAAAGTAGCCCATGTTCTTCTCCAAGGTCCAATTCTATGACTATACAAATTTTCATCAAAATTGGTTCAGTCGTTTTGGCGTGAAAGAGTAACAAACAAACAAACTCACATTCGCATTTATAATATTAGTAAGGATGTATGGTGATATGTATTTATGTATGTATGAGATTGATAAACTCCGACACCGTTAGACCGATCACCACGAAACTTGGCACATGTGTGTATTCTTTCATGAAGAAACTTTTTATGTCATCCATTTTACTCTAACTTGCCATTATACGGCGATGCAGCGTATCAACTTCTATGCTGTTCTACCTTATCACCTTAAAAACTAGTATTACTTAAAAATGAACGTTAGCTTGTTTGTTTGTTTTCTACGCGTTTGTATACCATACGCCGGATCGGGATGAAACTTTGGTTAGTTGTGCCTGCGCCCAAAAACCTTTCTACCAAAATGAATGTGTGTGAAGGAGGTGCAAAACAGGGTAGAGGGGCAGAACAATTCACAAAAAAAAAAAAAAAAAAACAATAGGCATTGCAACGCATGCCGGGATAAAGCAAGCACTGTATATAGTTTTCTTTCAGCCGTTTTGCAGCCATCTTTACTATTTTTAGTTTGAAAATTGCCATGTAACTAATAATAATGTAAACATTTCAACACACTCAACAGTTAGGCTAACAACAATTCGCCCAATGAAACATATTTTTAATTAATAACAAATTCTACTGAGTGTTAAGTTTATAGTGAAGAGCCTATAATACAATTGTGCTCAATCTTAAGGACAGTGACGCGATGCGATATTACGCGTGTGACAAGTTGCACACTAAAAAACGTTTTCTTTATAGCAAATAGATATACATAGAGTGTTCCGGAAAAAAAGTGGTCATAAACCACATGAATGGTAGAGAACGCAGAAATAAACATTATCTGTCAGTGACCATTTGTCCCGAAACGACAACCTGTAAAGTTGCAGGGGCAAACATAAGTGCGTATATTTGAATGTCGCGCGCTCCGAGGTGCAAATCTAGTGGCTGAGAGAACAGTGTGGTGTACAGGGAACCAGGGGTATTGCGGCATGCAGGTTCTTAGGCGCACGTTCGAGTTAAGAGTGTAATAAACGGCTCACCTCACAAGCGCCCTACAGCTTTATATTTGTAATTTAAAAAAAATCGTAGAAGTACAAGGAAAAAGCTGCAAATTCAGCATTTTTTTAAAAATAAATAAAAAGTTAACTTTTTTTTGTCACATTGCTCATTACATGTTATTGTCCTGTGAATACTACTTTCGTCGCTGCGTGACACGTACATTTTCAGTTTAACTCACCGGTATGAAAAAACTGCGCGAGGTTACGAATTTGGACAACCTTAAAGAAGTTACTGCGAAATGAAGGTGTGAGGTGGCTGTTTAGTTAACATTTGCCAAGTGGAACACCTCTACCAAGAGAGAAGAGGGAGGGAGGGGGGCTTGGTGGTGAATGTAGATCTCTGAGTCACGTGACAGGCCGGGCATGTCAGTGCACTCCTGCACCACCTCGTAGTCTACTTGAGCGAGCGTGTTTGTGAAGAAAAGGTTGGAGGGGGTTGTTTCACAATCGCCGCCCGACCACGCCTACCCTGTATTCAAACGAGATCTCCGCAAAAAAATATATGTATACATATATACGGCCGGCCGCTGGTATTCCGCCCGCTTGCGACAGACTATAGGTAGCCCACGCAGGGAGCCGTGGTCCACGCAGAATATCTCGTTCAAGGTCGTTGTCTGCGTCACGCCTTGAGTTCTGAGCACTAGGGGGTGACCTCACGTTCTCTTTTATCACGACATGTCCTCTATATTTACTGTAATATTCCATGTGTATGCACATTTGACACCACGAGAAAAAATTGTCAGACTGGGCGTGATCTTTGAATTAATTTTACAATGGGGTTGTGTGACAAACTGAAGAGTTTTGTTGGATATGTGCCATTGTTAGCGATTGTGTCTGAGTCGCAGAAAAAACCTGTCGAATGGATTATTTTTTTGGCGAAATGTTGAACGCGGTTTGTATCGCCTGCACAGTCTCGTCCGACACGGATGGTTTGCCTCTGTTTGTTCCCTATTAAGGCTTTCATAAATGCCTTGAGTACCTTAACATCAGGTGGTGTATTTTCATAACGAGTTCTGAACATTCGCTGCACACGAATCAGTGATTTAGTTTTTGCCAGCCACACGACACACTGTGATTTTTCCTGCAGGGAAGACATTCTGACGTTGTGGCTGACACAGAGCTTCTAGCCCGGAGGAAATAAATACACGGAGTATGCTCGTGTGAGTGTAGGCCCGGTTGTTGTGATATTGCTTGGCAACATCGCAACACTGTGAGTTCTAGCCTGACGCAAGATAATAATGCGGAATTTGAACATATCCACTAATCAGTAGGGACAGGAAGTTTTTGCAGAAATATTTTTGCATCACTTGGTTTCTGTCCCTTACGTGCGTCATGGTTATTGGCTGTGGATATTTGCGTGGAGTCGTCTTTCACTCGACTGGGCTAATCAGAGCAAGGTTAACTGCGACACCACACGTCTGCAATACGCGGAAAGGACCCCAGGACTGTACACGAGGCAGAACTGTGGATCTGAACGTACGTCACTGCAGCAAGTAGTTCCCCACCTGTTGGTTGAGACACTGAAAAATAATGATACTATTTACAGTCAGCGTAGTCTCCAATAAACTGTAGTAATTTTTAATACTGTTACGAGTAGAGTAGGGCCCCTGGTTTCTCGCGAGAAGAATTTTACCCCACTTTGTTTCAGTGCCTTACGTGCTCATCTGCAGTTCTGCTTCGTGGTCAGTGATTGGATATTTTAACTGTCTCGAGCCTTGGGATTCTAGCTGCAAATCACAGCCGTGAGGTGTTGCAGAGACTTTATTGTAATTGGCACAGTCAAATGATATACGGCTCTTCATGTAGACACGCTGCCAATAACCACGAAGCACGATTGCAGATGTGCACGTAAGGCACTGAACCAAAGTGGGGCAAAATTCTTTTCGCGAAAAACCAGGGTCCCTAGAGTAGAAACATGCAAAATTCGCGTTATTGTTTTGTAGCAGACCTAACTTCACTTTCTTATTATACATATCAGAGTATAATATGTGATTCAACTGGCCACTGTGGTGACATTGACGTGTGTTACGTCTTTACAGAGATTGGCCTCTCTACCGTGTAAGAATTCTCCGCGGCAAGTCACGACAATATCGACCAGCGGGAGACGTCGAACGAGCCTATAGTCACTTGGAATCTAAGTCAGCTGTTAGAAAATAACCAGAATTTTGCTTGTCTCTAGTTATGAGCTGGGACAGGAAAATTTCGTGAATTCAATGACCTTCCTGTTAGAATCAACAATCCTATGCATACTCAAGTCCCGACCATTAGTCCAGTAGCTACTACTCACTGGAACAGCAGACAATGAACGAATAAGCGGGTCTTAAGTATGCATAGGACAATGGTTTCTAAAATGGATCACTGAATTCGCAAAATTTCCCTGTCCCTAGTTATGAGATGATGCAATTTGTGACACGCGTGAACATTTTTGGAACATATCAGACACGTTCTGCGTTAAAGTTGTATAGTTGCAACTGTACCTGTTGAAAACAGAAACAATACTTTTAAAAATCATAGCCAATGTTGACACAAATAGAGAATGAAAAATTTGCGGGTTCACTGACCTGTAAGATAGCCTTGCAAGAATATTTGTGACCTGAAGCAGACATCATGCGTTCATTAGTTGTTGCTATTAAACTATTAAAGTGATATATATCTGTATTAGGTACATTTCCATTATTGGCTCAGAGAGACAACCAGGTTGTACCAAATAAGTCGAAGGCCAGTTGCGAAAGGAACTCAAACGTACACTTGTTGAGATTCTAGCTTGTTTCGAAATGAAACAGCGAATTTTTCAGGTCTGTAGATTCAAAACCTGCAGTGTTATAGCTAGGGACGGAAATTTTCGGTGAAAAGATTTTTGCCCCTCTTTGTTTCAGTGTCTTACGTGCACATCTGCAGCTCAACATCATGATTATTGATAGAATGTTTTTGTGCAGAGTCGTTATTCATTTAACTGTGCCAATCAGTACACGGATAACTGTGATACATCACGTCTGTGATTTGCCGATTTAACCTCCACAGCTGGCTGTTACGGCAGCCAATCACTGACCACATAGCAGAGCTGCAGGTGCGTACGTAAGGCACTGAAACAAAGTGCTGCAAAAATATGTTCGCGAAATTTCCTATCTCTAGTACACCCAACACGTTGGAGCGTAGCAAACAGTTAACGGTTACCGCGATATTCCGGTGTGTCTGCCGAGCAGTTTCATAGCATACGTGACACACTTACTGTCGCTCATGCGTCGGGCGGGCACTTGACTTAAATCGTTCCAAGATCCTGTAAAATATCGTGTCTGCAGATAAGGGAAAGTGGTCGCCATCATTTTCTTTCCAACATCTGCACGGCTGGTGGTAAGACAAGGTGGGAGAGGTGGGTAGCGAGGGAGTAAGCGAAGAGAGAAAGGTTGTTCCCCGACAGTAATTATCTACTCTAGTTTTTTGGTAATAATTATATCAAGTGCTTTTTCCCCGCGTGTGCTGCAATCCAACAGCTTGTCGTACACAAACCTGAACTGTACCTTCTAAGGGCTCTGCGTGTTAAACTTGCAGCCACTGAGTTCAAATGGCGAATCTACAGGGACGTGATTATATGGCGGAAAGTTTTTTGCACATCTGCAGTTTTGCTTCGTGGTCAGTGATTGGATGTATATAAACCTCACTATGTTATACGTTACAAGGTATCCCATATTTAACCACAAAATAAAATTTTTTTAATTAAAAAATGTATATTGAATTTTTAAAAAGCTTATTTCAAAATTCAGTATTTTTATTTACATACAAAAAAATATTTTTTTGTTTTTGTGTATGAGAAATTGTAGCCTTCGAGATCGTTATTCGCTATGACTTTTTTCAGTTTGGAATGTCAGTTGGATTTGGTGTCCTTAAAACCGTAACATGCAAATTTTGACTGACGAGACATTATGCAAAAACTATGCGATATAAATTAAAATTTCATGAAAGCAACATTTAGTCACTTTTTTTTGTGTTTAAAATAAGAAAAAAATATCTATAAATATAAAAATAAAAACACGGTGATGTCAATTGCTGTAGACTGTACCCTTAAGGGCCTTGTTTTCATTAACAAAAATGTTTTCATACAATTTTTTTTGTAAAGGGTTTTTATATGCTTCAAACCGTAGACCGTGGCACGTCGTTATAGTATGAATTATTTTATTTCATAACTTTTATTTGTTTTCAAGTTTTGTATGATGTAAAAATACGCAAATTTTGACATTGAAATATCGTTATGGGAAAACTGGCTACGCTAAATATTATTTCTAAGAGGATAATATACTCCCAAGAAGCGTCTATAAAACTAACAATATTCCATACAATTATCAAACTGTAATTTTTCCCCGCCTGAACGCCCTTAAGCTCTATTTATAGCGCAGAGAGTAAAACACATCGAAAACCATGCCATAAAAAACTAAGAAACATGTAACGTTAAAAACTATTTGTTTGGCAAATTTATACTTTGCATTATTTGGTATCTCAATTGGATTCCACGAATTTTATGAAAAACCCCTAAAAAAAACGGTTCCTTTAAGAATATTAAATGGTACAAACTTTTAACGGTGGCGTTTATTTCTAAAAACAAAGTTGTTAAAATTTTATTAAACTGTGTACTTACATACAGCTTACATATTCTATGCTACGCATTGTGTTCCGACTCAAAACTTTATTGCAAGAGTGTGTGTGTCTTGCAGGAGCATGGCACAAAACTTAAAATCGTTAAGCGCGAGATGCGCCTAATCCAGCAATGACAAAATGCTTAACTCAAACTTTGTAAATAAGTGGTGCTAAATCTGAAACGGGAACGTAAACGTAATTTTCGTGCATTGTTCATTCTTTGTTGTTTTTTATTTTTAAATGCCACAGAAATCGTGCAGTGCAACATCCCTCGTGGTAAACCTTTACTGTACGAAGTTATGAGAGGTTTCGGATTACGGATTCATTTACGAGGGAAGCACATTGGAAGTTTCCAGATTTAAATTTTAGGATGTGTAAGTACTGAAATTCGATTCTTCGACGTTGTAAGTTAAAATCATGATTACCATTTATTATCTTACCTGAAATTAATAAGAAATTAACATTTGTTATAGCAGATTCGTTCTAAACAATTTAAAAAAAATAAATCTATAAGTAATGACCCTTGTTTTTTCGTGAAAAGAGTTTTACCCCACTTTTTTTCAGAGCCTTACGTGCACCCTGCAATTCTGCTTCATGGTTATTGGCAGCGTATCTGTGTGAAGAGCCGTATCTCATTTGACTGAGCCGATTACAATAATAACTTTCCTGCAACACCACACGTCTGTGACTTACCGGTAGAATCTCAAGGCTCGTGACAGTTAAAATATACAATCGCTGACCACGAAGCAGAACTGCAGATGTGCACGTAAGGCACGGGAATAAAATGGGGCAAAATTCTCTTCGCGAAAAACAAGGGTCCGTATCTATACGCAGTAGTGACGATACTACAGGATTAGAAAAAAAGGACTCACTACTTTCCGACTTACTAAAATAATAATATAAAAAAATTTTGGTGTATAAACTACTTATTTATTAAAGATTTTGCCCAGGATTATGTATTATTAATGCCAATGAATTGAGTTCGAATAATAACTTTAGTTGTGCTGTAGTTAATAATTCAGTAATTTTGTAATTAACGAACTCAACTAGAACACTGGCAGTAGTCAGTGGTTTAATATTCGTAAGAAGAGGAAAGGTTAGTAACTAAACAATAGAAATATTTTTTTTTAATACAAGATAAAGTCAAATAATAGAATTTTTAATTTAAATTATTGCCGAGATATTAATATTTCAGTAAAATCAAAATAATGAATTTCGAAATGCATCATCATTTCAGAATACTAAATAAGGTTGCCAGTTAGCCTACTTAAAACTGCCGCTAGAAAAACGGCATCGTTTATTTCACAGTGTCACATGTCGACGTATAAAATAAATGTCAGTTATTATGTACGTTCAGCTACGGAAATCCGCGACAGAAAGTGTTAAATGAGTAGTGTGCTATGTAATACGAATTACATTTTAAGTATCCCTATCCGTTATCTCGTTACACAGTGAAACTATGAATAAAAAACACACTATAATCATCTAAATATTAAAGAGTCTCAATGCCTCATTTTATATGCAAATTATGAGTTTCGTTTTTCATTCACAAGCAGTTGAGGAAAAAATTACGACTAGGCGCGATGTCCTGTAATGTTAAACAACTAGAACATTATTTTCCCCGAAGATGCCCGAAGTAGCTATAATTCACCCCTTCGTTATACCAACTTCAGAACACGCATAACTAATAATGGAGAGACGTTTCAGAATAGTCATTACATTTAACTTTTCAACATTGGTACATAATAAACATATTGTATGTGACGTCCCTTAGTACAGATGCAATGTTTCACTTCGTTTTTATTTCGTCGTAACATTTTTTTTTTTTTTTTTTTTTTTTTTTTTTTTTTTTTTTTTTTCGTTGCATATGTTGTCCGTCGTAGGAGCGAAACTTCGGCAATCTTCGGTTAAGATTGATTCTACAGCAGGTTAGAAAGCTAATGTGTTTTCTTATGGGAGGGTTTGTCACAGTGGAAAAATTCTGCCGCTTGTTGCGCTGCTGTCGCTAACGTACATAATCACATTCGGATACATAGTTTAATTGATTTTGGCTATGCGTGGTAAATATATAAGTAATTAAATTTCATTTTAAAGCGGAAAACAAACCAATTTTTATTTTGAAATTATCAACTTCGTGCAACATTAAATTCACAAAACCTCTGTGATTGGTCAGTTTACACCACTTACTGATACATACCAGCGCTCAAGCGGCAGGAATTTGAACTGTGCCAAACTGTTAATTTTGATCTTCCAAACCTGTACTAGAATTAACCTTACTTCGGATAAGGGTTTATTTTCTTTGTTCTAGTTACGAAGGCCTGATGTCTAGATCGGTTAACTTAAATAATTTTGGAACCAACCGTTACAAAAAACCTACTGGAAACTTCTGGAGGGTATAGGCTGCATTTATGAAGAAAACTATTGTTATTACTGAAAAGTAAATGCCGTTTAAAATTTTATTACGTGTAGCATTCAAAATTATCATCTTGGTTTATTTTACAGTAGAAAGGGTCGACGTGTAGTTTTCTCTTGGTTTGTAAGTGGGCGTAGCTGCGTTGTTGCGTGTTCAAAATATATTTTTTTTACGAAACAATATTTATATTTTCTCAAATATAAGGTTACCTGTGGGCACGGTCGTAGAAGAACAGGTCTGGACACTCGCCTATCTAACAATGCATTTTGCTTGACCCCCTTGTTGTTTGGCTGTAGTTCGTCAAGTTACCGAGAATGTCGTACTTTTTGGCGCTGTTTTCCGGGCGGTCGGACTCAAACTCCGTCCACTTTTTTCCATTATTAAATTTATAAAGTAAATAAAGATTGCTGGAGCGTTTTCTTAAATTTGTGAACGAAGAAAGTATTTCATAAATTGACAAAAAAAATACATTTTGATAAATTGTTTATCTTAGCGGAAAGGAAGTGGGCGGAGTTTAGTCCGACCGCCGTAACATCAGCGCCAATAAAACACAATATTCTCGGTAACTTGGTGAACTACAGCCAAACAACAAGGGGGTCAAATATCCGAGCGAGTGTCCAGACCTATTCTTCTACGGCCGTGGCTGTGGGAAAAAAGTACACCAGACGATGACGGAGGAACGGTACTTCAAAACAGTTCGCATGCTATAAATGATCTTTCAAAATTCCTCCATCGTTGACAAAAACTACTTTTTCCCCCAGACTGCTGCATTTCGAAACGAAATAACTGGCTACAACGAAACTATGCTAGAAGCTTGTTCTGTACTTTGCTTGTGAAATCCCATTCAATGAAAATATAGCAACACTGCTTAATGTCACGTTCAAGCAAGTTGCGCTCAGCAATGTGTCGAAACTGTTCCCTTGTAACATTTGCGTCATCATTTGACAGCTGACTAGAATAAAGTTATTGTACGCTCATGTGATTGCTGCTATTGGTCAGCAGTTTGTGGGGCGTGTCTTGAAGGACTTTGTCAGCAAGGGCTGCAGCCAGGATTTGTGTTAAGGGGGGGAGGGGTCCCGAATCTGAGATAGTTATAAAGTAACTCCGATCTCCCCCCCCCCCTCTATAAAGCGGGGGGTCCGGGGGTCCTCCCCCGGGAAAATGTGGATATTCAATGTGCGAAACTGTTCTACTTAAGTTTCCATAAGGGGAAATTTGGATTTCCGAGGTGCCAAATTGTGCTATGTACGCAATTTTCAAATGGCGAATGATCAAAATGGTGCTATTTAAGAAGTTTCCATAAGGGAAAATATTTTGTCTTTCAAGGAGCAAAATGGGGCTATTTAAAGAGTTTTCATACGAGGAAATTTAGATTTTCAAGGTGCAAAATTGTACTGTTCAAGCAGTTTCCATATGGGTAAATTTTCATTTTAAGGTGCAAAATGGTGCTATTCAAGCAGTTTCCAAATGGAAAAATGAGGGGTCTGGATACCACGAATTCCACCGCCCTTTCTAGCTACGTCATTGGGTCAGCCAGTGATATACTGTCAACTGTCAATTGCCCGCTATACTGTAGTGCAGGTACACAAAGATACGAATTCCAGGAGTCTATAACGTCACAGAGTGTCTTCGGTTGAGTATAGGCCAGTGAATTCCTGCCTGACGACAAATAATAACGCTAAATGTGCATATCTCTTCTTATGGCATTGTGATCAACCATGGCCGTCTTTAGTAGAAGGCCGGAGTCTTGAATGTATGGCAACACTGCATCGGGGGCCTGCTGCTTGTCACTTCTTAGCCACCCTAGTCTCTGCAACGTGTAAAGATGCAGCTTTAGTGACGTGTACACGTCTACACTGACTAGGGCAGCCAATGAGCGACCGGCAGTTGGCCTCCGATGCAGCGTTGCCACATTCCAGACTCCGGCCTTCTAAAGACAGCCATGGATAAACGCGATAATATTTTCTGCCAGAGTGTTCTCCATACCAGTGTAGCGTCATGCGACTTATGTCACTGTGCGTTGGTTGTGTGGTACGTTTTAGCCACAGAATATTTAGTAATACATAGAAACAGGAAATTTCGGGAAAAGATGTTTGCAGCACTTTGTTTCATTGCCTTACGTGCATACCTGCATCTCTGCTTTGTGGTCAGTGATTGGATGCCGTAACACCGCAAATCACAGACGTGATGTGTCGCAGTTATCCGTGTACTGATTGGCACAGTCGAATGAATAACAACTCTGCACAAAAGACTCTTGTCAATAGCCATGAAGTTTAGCTGCAGGTGTGCACGTAAGACACTGAAACAAAGTGCTGCAAAAATCTTTTCGCGAAAAATTCCCGTCCCTAGTAATACAGAAGTGAAACAGCCGGTAGGACAGCGAACTCAGTCACACACGCCATCAAAATGGCTTCCTTGGCCAGCAACATGGCGGAAACACCTACCACCAATCAGCGTAAGGCGGTCGCCTTGTTAGCCGATAGCTAGGCCAGTAGTAAACCTGAAGTAACGTTAGAATTTATTGATTTGTGGACATACGCCGTTGCTCATGGTTTTTTTTTACCGAACTTGTATTGAAAAACAAAGTGACAAAATACAAAAAACACACAAAAAAGCACAGAAAACGTAAGAAAAAAACAATCCCTGAGGAATTCCGTCAGTTTTTTTTTTTGTTTGGGTGTTGTTAAATTTTTAACTGAATTTTATATTTAAAATTCTTGCAGAGAAGTATAAAAAAAACTGACGAAATTCCTCTGGAATTGTTTCTTCTTACGTTTTCTGTGTATTTTTGTGTGTTACTTGTATTTTGTCACTTTGTTTTTCAATACAAGTTCGGTCAAAAAACATTAGCAATGGCGTATGACTAGAGACATGCGAAATTCGCGTTATTTTCTGCCAACTGACTAGACTCCAAGTGACTATATGCTCATTCGACGTCTCCCGCTGGCCGATATTGTCGCGACTTGCCGTGGAGAACGCTTACACGGTAGAGAGGCCAATCTCTGTAAAGACGTGTAGTATCCCAACGGGAAGCTACTACAATCAGGAATATGTGGTGGGTTCTCATCTAGGTGAAGTCATTAAAATAACAACATACGTCGATGGTCTATTTAACGTCGTTTACTTATACTATTATATACAACATATACTCATTGGCTGTACCAATTACTAATTACAAGTTACATACATAGAGCCCCTGGCTCATACACACG
>PNEQ01024116.1:0-22311 GCA_003012365.1 Medauroidea extradentata | reverse complement strand
GTGGCAACAAGCCTCTGATGTACAACCCCGAGATGATGGCTGCCAACCCCATGATGTACCCCGACCCAGCTCAGAGACAACAACAGTCACAGCAGACCTCAACCAAAGAGAAGCTCTTCCCTTGCTTGCAGTGCCTGAAGAGCTTCTCCAGGAAAGATAAGCTGCAGATACACACGCGTATTCACTCTGGGGAGAAGCCGTACTCTTGCACTGCATGTGGCAAGAGCTTCACGCGCAATGACAAACTGCAGCTCCACACACGTACACACACAGGCATACGACCGTATATCTGTACGGTATGCCCCAAGACCTTCGCACGCAAAGAGAAACTTCAGATCCACATGCGTATCCACACAGGGGAGCGTCCATATTCGTGTTCGGTGTGTTCAAAGCGTTTTGCTCGTAATGAGAAACTACACATTCACATGAGAATTCACACTGGTGAGCGGCCCTACTCTTGCACTGTTTGTCCCAAAGCATTCTCGCGCAATGAGAAGCTCACCATTCACATGCGCACGCACACTGGTGTGCGCCCGTACGCTTGCACAGTTTGTCCTAAAACTTACTCACGGAGTGAGAATCTTACTATTCACATGCGCACACACACAGGTGTTCGACCTTATGCTTGCAAGCTCTGTCCCAAGGCTTTCACTCGTAATGAAATGTTGAAAGTACACATGCGTGTGCACACCGGCATCAAGCCATACTGTTGCACCATTTGTCCAAAAGCATTTGCTAGCAACCAACGACTGAAGATTCACGTGCGAGCTCACACTGGTGATCGTCCATACCCCTGTACCGTCTGTTCTAAGAGTTTTGCCAGCAACGAGAAGCTGCAGAATCATATGCGCACACATAATAATCCACGTCCCTCATATCAGTGTGCTATCTGCCCAAAACACTACGTGAGCAATACAAAACTACAAACACATTTGCTTACTCATGGGGTGAATGTCAACATTCCTGTACAAATGCCACCTCCACCACCACCCCCACCCCTGCCACCTCCACCGCCGCCACCACCATTACCTCCAGTGACATCGTGTGAAGTCTGTGTAAAAAGTTTTGGCATGCCTATCAGTAATCAGCAAGCTCACCTTCATCAGCATATGTGACTATTGAAAATGTAATTGAAACACTCAATGTGATGATGATAATAATAGTGATAATTAAATTTGGCATAAAATTATTGGCATATTGAAAAAATTGTTAAAATGCATTCAGTTTTCAAAAAATTTTTAGCAAGCTACAAGACAGTATAGATGTAGGTGTAAGAATGTACTGACTTTTGTAAATCAAGAATCTCATTGCGTAAATATGTAGTGTTAGAGCAGTTTTCATAAATGTTTTGTGTGCATTATGTAATTTTATATTTTGTGAAGTTGCGTGTGGATTAATATTAGGTATGCTTTCTTCGTCACATTATTTGTGGCTGTAAATATTGTATATATGTATAATGTTTTAGCATTTTTCTGTAAAATAGGTTACAAAAATTTTGTATACATGATTATAAGCAGTGTATTTTTGTTTCGTGTGCTTTGAATTTCCATTGATGATTATGTTTTTAATTATAAGCATCACTGGTACCAAGTGTCTGTAAAATGTTAGTTATAGCTGGTTCGTTATAAAGTGATTATATTCAGTAAGTTTGTATCTTTCTGCTGCAATGAATACAGATATAATATGCTTTTTTGTATTTATAAAGGCTGCTCATTGTTTACATCTTACTTACATTCCACTGCTCAGAAAAGTATTATTTGTTACATTTACTTTTCAAATATGCAAGTGATAATAGCTATCATCAATAGTTATCTTCAAAATTATTTTGAGTTAAAAAACCTTCATAAATATAAAAATTATTTTGTTACAAATTAATAATCGCCAACACTAGTAAAATCTAACAACTTCTATGGAACTGCTACAGTTTTGTGCATTGAAAATTATAACCAAGCAAGGTGTAAGCTGGAAGCTACATCTTGTTATGAAATGCCACGTGTTTCCATTTCACAGAGAGTTCAAGTGTTTTAAGTTATTTTTCCACCACACTCATGACTCGCTTTGTCCCACCCTCCTCCGGCAGTATAGAATGTTAATTAAAATCAAAACAGTAGTGCATTAAATTTAAAGTGCAGTTTGGTTAAACATATATCAAACTCCCAGATGTCAAACACATGTCCTGGCAGCTCCTCCTGCTATGATTTCAATTCGGCACAGCTTTCCAGGAAACTATCCTTAATTTCTACATCTCTTTTAAGTGTTCTACGATTGTTTCCAACTATCTGTGCTAACGTTTAACGAACTGTCACAATCCTTGAAAATATGCACTATAAATCAGTATTTTGTTAAATCCAACTTTACCTGTTTTTAACTGTCCAAAATGTGAAGCATGCATGTGGTGAGTTAGGAAGTTCATGCATCGCCGACATAAGTAAGAACGAAGCCTGTTTATATCCTCCCGTCTCCATCCAGCTCCTCCAACAAAATATTTAAAACTCCCATGAAAAATGTGTAGAATTATAAGAAAACTATTGAAAAGTTTGCCAGATAACAAATGTACAATAAATGAGAATATTATAGAGACAAACAACGGACAGTTAGTGAGATTTTACGAGCGTATCTCCTAGTGATGTCACGTTAAGCCAACAGATAACAAGATTTCAAATGTATACTCTAAACTTTGTGAGAAAACTTTCTTTTCTTTGTGAATAACATCTTATTGTTTCTATTACTGTAAACATATATTTTCTATTATTTGTATATTTGGCATACTGGTCTTTTTGTTATTTCTACTACTGAAAATCAATTAACTAAAAAACAACAGCAAGCCAAGTCTACAAATAATTGCACTTATGTTAAGGTAATTGTTACAACATTAGTTTTACAAATTTTTTTCCCAAATAAAATAGTTTCACTTTTTTATTTTTCACACTCTTTTCTTTGGCGTTGAACACTCCGATATTAGTCTTTCATAGTACTTGGTTGTAACTTGTATTATGCCGCTACCATGCTCATCAAACTGATTAATGCTTGTTGAAAATACAATACACTCAAGTGTTTTTATAAAGTGTCAGCAAGACATGTTACGTACCTTCTGCTGTAATAATTTTGTTCTTACAAGTCTGCATAATACAATGATTACATTTTTTCACTAGATTATCTGGTTTTTACATAGCAAGCAACTGAAAAATAAATGCAGCACACACTAAATTTAAACACATTAGACACCTCTGCAACTGTAACTGCAATAGAATTGGTAGAGCATGCTACACAATGGCACATTCTGACAGAACAGGAAAATGTTCTATGTCCATCTTAGTTCCCATGCTGTCCACTGCTGTAGACTGGGTACCTAGATGCTTGTTCACCCACCAAGTCATGGAAGCGTGAAGTCTGTATCAATTAAGCATGTGGCCAAACACACACTCTGGTCGAATTCATTACTACAGCCAAAATTCCTTACCGATTTTTTTTCTTACTTCCTTCTTCAAATTATTTAAGTGTATCTACACAGATACAGACATACGCAACAAAAGGCAGTAAAATTATATTTTTAATTTAATTTTATTTTTGATTTAAGATTCCTACAACTTTTGGTTATATTTCTGCTCTCATTATTGCTGAGTTTGCTAAATTGGGGTTCTAATTCGGGTTAAAATTATACTTAACTTATCTAATAATAGATGATGTGACATCTAAATAAAGTAGGAAAGACTGAAGTAGTAAAAGTATATATTGATGACCTCATGATGTTGCTACAAAGTTCTGTAGTTTTTCTACATTTAGACATATTACATTTTGCAAAAATGTAGCCATATATAATACACAGTACATGTGTCAAAATAACCCACTCTGAAGGATAACATATTTAATTGCATTATCAACAAGGGAAGTCACTCAGTCAGTAGGTCTCGGGTAGTTGTTAAAAAAAAATCATAGCTATATGCATTTTTGGCAGCCGTAGTTAATTCTTCGTCAGCATTTATATGTGCCTCATAATTTTTATAGTAATACTATACACAGTAACACCCCGATTTAACAAAATGCCATGGGGCCCGAAAATGTTTACTCTAAATTGATGTTTCGTTAAATCCGAAATCCGACCTCACCTCCACCTACCAACCTTAAAAAAAAAAAAGGTTAAATCCTTCTGCATATTTCGTCGGAATTTAAGGTAATTTTAAAAAAGTGTATTGGCTCTAAACAATAACAAAACACATTTACCGTCAACAGGTAAGCCACAACCGTGAAAAGAAAAAAAATAGACGAAAAAACTTGTAGTGCAACACTCTGCGAGCGTGCGCATAATGAGTTAGGCCGTCCTTGCGCGCGCCATCAACACGTGAGACGTGATGACTAACACAGCCGAGCCGTCAATCTTTTTGTCTATCTCCCGCCCGCCCCACCAACAAAATTAAGGAAATTCCCATGAAAAATTGTAAAAAAATAAAACTGCAAGGAAAACTGGATTAAAAGTTTGCGAGACAGCGGTAAAATAATAATTAAATACGCGTGGCGGCTGCCATTATAGCTTGTATGCAGCCGCGCTCGAGAAACAAACTCGTTGGTTTCCTAGCTAAAAATAATTTGCACTCGAGCTTTTTTTAGCATCGGAGAAACAAATTATTTACGTTTGCAGTAGTAAATTTGTTGTAAAAAGTCTGCATAAATAACATTACGTAAATTTTTTATAAACTCACTTGTTTTATTAGAGGACGGGAGTGTGAATAATCACGCTGCACACCACTGGATTCTATTTGTAATAGAATTAATGAAGAGAGCACGCTGCCGTGCAGCGCATTCTAACGGAGACGCGAAGCACTATCTATGAATTGGTTCTTGTGCTGTCCACCGCCGTGCTGTGGAGACTGGGTAACTAGATGCTCGTTCGCTCGCTAGCCGCCAGGATGAGGATCTAGGCGCGCGCTTGTTATGCCCGCGCGGGCGTATCTCAAAATCATTCCTGCGGCCAAAGTTTTGAACGAATTTTAACGAATTGTATTTTGTTTCTCGACGGATGGTTTAAGCTTTTATTGTGAGAAATAAGAATATACTGCGGTGGGTGCTAGTATTTTTTAAGGACTTAAATTACAATTAATATTCCATTTTATCAAAGTCACTTAGTTATTTAATACATTTTTTTGTTATATTTTGAAGGTTCCTGAAAATCCTTTCGTTAAATCGCTGTTTTCGTTATTCCCGAGTTCGTTAAATCGGGGCTCTACTGTACATGCTGCAGGGAAGTTGTCTGAGCTAAGTTATTGTAACATTTTGCTACCTACAGAACATTTGCCACCAAGTTGAGTGAGCTTGGTGGTGGGCCAAATAAGTGATAGACTGTAAGGTTGAAGAGATTAATATTATTAACCTGAGTCTGTGTGTAGTTCAATGCAGAGAAACTTTTTATCATCCTCCAATGTTCAGCAAAGGAAGTCAAGACTGTACCCCTCTTAAAGAGTGATTCCATTTCCACAGTCATAGTGAATATATGAATGCTGCTACTCACAGCACAGGCTTGGGGTTTGTTTTACTTGCTTGGTCATTATAAAACTCACCATGGTGCAAGTGTTGCATGAATAATTAAGTTGTCAGACATAGCACACTGCTGTAATTGACCTCGACCTCAAAGATATTTGCAGTAGATACCGGGGAACTTATAAAGAGATGGGATGAATGTATCCAAGTGGAAGATAATGCTGAGAATAATTAAAGTCACTACAATGTTTCAATTTCTTAAGTATCTAGAGTGTTTCAGTTTCTTCAATATTGTTTTGACATAGTTAGTAATTACGTTGGTATCAGAGGCAGCTGAAATTTTTGACTAAACAAGATGTAAAGAAATTGGTTATTGATCACACAAAATGTTGTATGGACGGTTGCACAACAGTGAGCGTTTCTGGATGTATGTTGCGACTATCCGTAGAGTTGGTAACTTTGTGTTTTAGTTTTGTAAGGACAGTTGCACAACACCGTGTGCTTCTGGATATATGTGCAAAGCTCTGTTGCACAATACAGTTTTCATGTGTTTGTAGCTCATAGGTACCACAGTGCCCTGTCATCTTTGAATCAGATTCTCGTTATTGATAAAGTACATCGTGACATGTTTGTACTCTTTGGCTCTTACGTCTTGTACAAAATATTTGTGTTAACACTGTGCTTTACGGGCATATTTTCAGTATTGTAATATAAAGTTTCAGTTGATGAAATTGTGGCAGTCCTACAACATTATACACTCTGAGAATATTAGTGCACTTGTGTAACGTGAAGGAATTTTTTCCTAGCTATGAATATAAAAACTGGATATATGTGCAAAGCTCTGTTGCACAATACAGTTTTCATGTGTTTGTAGCTCATAGGTACCACAGTGCCCTGTCATCTTTGAATCAGATTCTCGTTATTGATAAAGTACATCGTGACATGTTTGTACTCTTTGGCTCTTACGTCTTGTACAAAATATTTGTGTTAACACTGTGCTTTACGGGCATACTTTCAGTATTGTAATATAAAGTTTCAGTTGATGAAATTGTGGCAGTCCTACAACATTATACACTCTGAGAATATTAGTGCACTTGTGTAACGTGAAGGAATTTTTTCCTAGCTATGAATATAAAAATTGTATTTATATAATGTTAAATAAATGTAAATATTGTAGTAAGAAAGTTTTACTATATCTTTTACTGAGGAAAAATAATAAGATATTTAGTTAGTGTCCACTAAATGCACGTACATAATTAATAACAACCTATAATATAAGGCATTTACTGTATTGTGTTGGCTTTTGATGTAAGAGTCCTTGTATTATACATTTTCCATCAGAACATTGGTTGTATTTTTTTTTTTTTCATACTAAAGAATTTTTTTATGAATCTGATTGGTTTATCATACTTTTGCATAACATTTTGTAGTAGTGTTATTTTGATTAATTTTGACTATTGCAGTGATGTACCGTACCAAGAGTTCAAACATCACTAGTTCGCTGGTTTATATTGCCTATTTTTTCTTTACAAGGAAGTGCCTATCCATTCAAAATGTTACTTGTGACAAAATTTATAACAAACAACAGACAGATATTGCCAACTTATGTAAAATACAATGTCATTAGCTATATTTTTTTAGGGGGACATGAATTTTTATACAAAATTATTTTTGGCTCA
The DNA here is from genome assembly GCA_003012365.1 of Medauroidea extradentata. Taxonomy (NCBI): domain Eukaryota; kingdom Metazoa; phylum Arthropoda; class Insecta; order Phasmatodea; family Phasmatidae; genus Medauroidea; species Medauroidea extradentata. The sequence goes on along the minus strand of PNEQ01024116.1, from coordinate 15,160 downwards.
CTACTAAATTATTTTATGATTTCATGACAATGACAGGATGTCTAGCAAACAAGGATAACAAAATTCCCTGACTTTTTCAAGTACTCCAACAGAAAATGCAAACTTACCAGAAAAATTAAAAATTGCGTAATGTACAAATTACAAATACACTATAACCCCATTCGTTACGTGGGACATAATATTTAATTGCAAGAAAGTGATTCTTCAGAATACTAGAAGAAACCATGCCTCGTGCATTGTGGGCATAATATTGCCGCAGTATAATTGAATCTGCTCTACAGTTGACTTCTACTATACTACCTGTTAGAAAAATGTATTTACAGTAAATATAGTTTTGTTTACATGACTTTCGTTTACCCACTATTACGTATTATTCTATGTCTTGTAACAGAAATAAATGCATAAATATGGCAAGACAAACTTAAGTTCTTAGCATATGTGAATTAAATTTTTGTTACTCCTGACCAATATTTATTGTTTAGTTTTAAAGCAGAACATAGTCGACATTTAATATATTTTTTTCCTTAATCCCTCCAAATGTTCTGATGACCTGTTCTTGTCAGATAAGCAATACTTGACTGTTATACAATATATTGGATATTGATCTACTAAATCATTTGCCAGGTAGCAATGAAATCTTCAACACGCATTGTTTTGTCACTATTGATGTCAAAATTTAGATATATTCAATATTTTTTTTTATGTGAGATTACAGGGTGTTATTCTGTAGCTCAATACATTTACTTTCACTTTAAATTATTTCATTTGCATTGTTTGAATAGTTTTTACTTTGGGTAAGTAGCAACCATAGTTAAACCTCTGCTTTAACATGTGCTTGTACAAAAACTATGGCACCGAAAAATATTTTATTTGTGTGAAATTAGTGTTAATTTAACATACAAAAGTTATTCAGTGTTTGAAAAAAATATAAGATAGCAAATTTTTTAGTTCAGAGCACCCTTCAAGTTGTGCAATAGACTCTAGATTTTCCACGCTAACGGAGGGGAGAAGTGCTGAGGATAATTCTAAACCGAGGTTAATCCGCTAATTAAAAAATCTTAATTTAAATATACAACACACTTTGGCATCTGAAAAGTGAAATTAAAATAAATTTTATATGCTGCTGTGTCTAGAATAAATATAGGTGACAGCAGCAAGCAAATTGGCAACTGCGCAAGCGCCGTGTTGCGTGACACTTGGCCTTGACGGATAGCCTCCCCGCTCCCTTCACCAGCTGGCACTGGCAGTCAGAGTAAACAAACTATAGGTGATTCGGAATAAAGCGAACACTCAAAAAAGCCCTGATTAATTTCTATTTTCTGCCAGTTTATATCTTTCCGCTACATGTAAACATCAACATTGCCACGTGCTTTTATTTGCATAGGCTTGTACAATGTTTACATTTACGTTACAGTGCTCTGATAAATTTTAGCGACAATATGTACTCATTAAATGCACGGGTGTTTAATATGTGCTATACTCAGAAATAATCTTAGTTGTAAATACCTACTAGTAAACGTCTTATAACACTGGTTTCTCTGTGTCTAGTCTAACGGCACTATTACCGTTACGAATCTCGTAAATGCATGCACAGTATATTCTAACTTTTAAATTAAAACCGCCACTAAAAACACACACGACACACGCAACTCAAGAATTCAAGTTCCGTTCAGCATACTGCAATGAACGACGACGACGCACGTAAAGAGAAACAATAAATAACGTATTTTCTTAATGTGTGAAACAGAGGAAAAAAATACTGTTTCTATTTCCAGATACTCAGGCTGCCGATCATAAAACATAACAACTTACATTACTAATGACTTCACATGATTTAGCAATGATATTCATGAACAGTCACTTCTAATACTTTTATATGTGTTTTTCAGAAACCGATATTCATTACATAACGGACAAACAAACTGAATGACGCAATTCGCTTCCAAGCGGCGAAAACCTAACTCTGGTGCCATCTGTCGGTGAAATTTTATACTACATCTGTGGCGCGAAGCGTTAGTGGCGTGAGCCAACGATAATTGACTCGGTAGCGTCACTTTGTGCTGCCGCTAAATAAATAGAATTGTACAGTCAGTAGGTATGTCAGTAAGAACTTAAATAAATATTTTAAATTATATTAAATACAGAGAGGTCGTTTGCAATTGATGTTGTTTCACTAATGCTGTATTCAAATAATAAAATACACGGAACTACATGCAGTTATTCGCTACCAACCATACAAACAATAATGTAACTGTTGTTAATGGTGACTTATATGCAGTAACGGCTAGTGATTTTTTTCAAAGGTTAAATCTTTAGTGCTCACTTTATTCCGAATGGCCTATAAGAACAATGACAACGGTAGTAAATAACAAAAGAGGGGTGGCGTGAAGCGAAACATAGCCGTAGTGGTTTGTGTTAGGAGGAGAGCAGCATAGCGCAAATATGTACTTCAATAAATACTGTTACTACACCAGATTTACTGTGACACACTACGATACCAAAAATTGGTATTTAAACACTAATAACCGCAAGAAAACTTACCATTGTACAGTACATCTGTGCAGTGCCGAACGTCTCTATAGGCTACTTATATGTTAATTAATTTCTGTTCTACCAGAAGTTTTGCATCACTAAATTAAATTAAAAAATTACACAATGAAAAATTGGTGCATTGCAAAAATAAATGTGATAACATATCACTATCAGTTAACACAGAAATAAATAATAAAAAGGTGGTGATAGAACTTTCATTTTTAGCACTTAAATCCACAAGAAAACTTCAAAATAACAATGTACATCTATGCATTGCTGTATGTCTTTATATGCTACTCACATATTAATGAATTTCCATTGTTAAAGCTGTCTTGCATCACTAAAATAAAGAAAAAGTTACACAATGTAGTATCATTGCATTGCAAAAATAAAATGCAATAACTCAATAAATGTACATACACTATCTGTGTGCACAGAAATAAGTATGGTTTGATTATGTTCCAAGTTTTGGACAATTCATAGATGGCATCTAGTACAGTTAATTTTTTCCAGAAAGTTGCCAAAAATGTACCCTCATCAATATGTTTCTGCAGGAGGTGGCCTCTGTAAAGCTTTTTCATCGCCGCAATGACACCTTGATCCATTGGCCGAGTTATGGATATCACATTTGGGGCAAATATTTTACAAAAATTTTGTCCATCGTCCAATGTAAGCACATGTGCACTGGGATGTGATAGTGAATTAGCAAGAAGCAAAACAGCCTTTTCAGGCAACCCTTGCTCTTTAAGTGCTTGTGTATTTGCAGGACAAAGTTATGGTTGAAACAGTACTTAAAAATATCACAATTCATCCATGTCCCCTTTTGGTTGTAGTAACTAACTGGTAAATGTGCTTTATCTGTCCCTTTAAATGAATGTTGCTTTTTGCCTTACCAATCATAAAAAGTTTAATGTTATGTGATCCCGCAACATTAGCACAGCACATTGCAGTTAATCTTTCCTTTTTGGATTTGTGGCCAGGTGCCCTATTTTCTATGTCAAAGGCTAACGTTCTTGATGGCAAACATTTTCAATATAGGCCTGTCTCACCCACATTATATGTTGGTTCTAGTTGTAAGTTTTCTTTCTCGACTAACTTATGAAAATTGTCACGTAACTCTATAGCAGCATTTATATCAGCACACGTTATTTCCCAGATGCCGTGTCGCTGTTTGAAGCTCGTAAGCCATCCTGATGATGCATTAAATTCGCCTTCCATTTCTTGGATTTCAAAGAAATGCTTTGCTTGCTTGGCACGCAATATACTGGATACTGGAGTGCCCTCTGCTCGCTTCTGACTAAATGATTCAAGCATTACCTTGTCCGATTTTCATAACGATGACTGTTTCATCGTTTTCCACTTGGCTGGACCACTTGTTGAATCAGCATTGCTAGATAAAGCTTATTAGTTTTTCGTTGCTGTCACGAATGTCACTAATAGTTGTTTCGTCAGTGCCATAATTTTGAGCAAGTAATTTTATGGAGTTCCCCACTTCTAGCTTATGTATTATTTTGAGTTTTTGTTGAATTGTTAACACAACACGTTTTAGTTTTGTTGACACTCTCAAACATTAAAAATCACAGTACAACTTATCACACAACTTTTGGTCTGGTAGCCTACTTAACAATGTGTATTATTCTGCTCTGGATCAAGTCCACACGGTCCGCCCAGCTTGGCTTGCTGCGTGGTGCATGCGTATGGCAAGGTAGTTGCAGTGTTGTCAGATGCAGCGCACTCTGAAGACAAGATGGTTTGCCGTGTGCCGGCCGTTTATACATTATAATTTACGTAATAAAATCTAGTTATTAGAGTAGTTATCAGTTCAGAAACCAGTATATATTCAGTTTATTGTTCTTATAGTGCTTTGTGTTACATACAAACATATGGCTTTTTTCTGCAGCTAAACAATATCAAATAAAAGCAAATATTATTTTAAATATGTGTCGCAGTTAAGCTTCAAATCGGATAATCTACTCGCGCTAACTGGGAGTCTACTGTGTATGTTTACACTGATATATTAACTTTAAGCGAGCGTAACTTAAGGACCTTTAAAAAAAATTCCCGCATATGTCAGCCCTGAGTAAAGAAATTTATTTGAGATAAATATGAAGTAATGAATGTTCAGTTACATTAATATATCTTTACAGTTGACACGCACAGAAAATTAAAATAGTGTAAAAGTGTTCCACAGCCATCCTAGGTGTTCAAAGTCATGCCTGCTTATGGTAATAATTTTCGGGAGTTTCAAGGTCATTGCAGTTTTGTACTGGTCAAATAACTTTCCTCCAAACATGGCCGGCAGGGTTGGTAGCAACTAACCCAGCCTGCAGGTTTTTTATTTCAATAAAACACTCAGGTTTTAACTGCTAAAGCATTTTTTTTTTATTATGTTATAAATTTAAGTATAGTACTACTATTTGTTTAACAGCATCCTTGCAAAACAGTTCACTGCCATCATCTAAGTTAATAGTCACTGATTTAAAGGATGCCTCTGTAAATGCCAATAGATTTAAGAGTTTGTTGGACAGAAGAAACTGTTAAAAAAATTTGCTTGATATTTTTTCCATGTGAAGTTTTTAAATTTACCTCAAAAAAATTATTATGTTGTTATTATTTGTTTTATTGCTACGTCCTTAAACAATAAAACAACTTTGTAATGTTGCACTATGATTTCACATAATGAATAACTAAGAGTGAGTGTAACTACAGGAACTTTGAACTTTAGTTTTAGACTAGACAAAACTAAATGTAAGATGCCATGAATCATGCAGCTTGGAGCATTTTCAAAGCCATAGTCACAGTCCGTTTGTGTCAGATCATAGTCTTGGTATTACTATCTCACAAGATTAAATAAAATACTGAAAACTATTTAAAAGACATTCTACCTGAAGAAATAATTTGAAGACGTGCATCCCATAACCTATAAAATATCAATTTTAAAATCCTATTTATAGTTTTCAAAACTTAATAAGATTAAAGCAGACGCAATCACAACAGTTAAGCCCTGAAATTAATAGTGTTAAAAAAGGGTTGCAATTATAACTTTAGTAATATTACATAAAATATGACATCACCACTTGAGACATTAATTAGCTCTCTGCATATTAAATTATTTTTAATCAATTAACATGTTTACAGAATTTAGCAAAACAAGAATTTCATTACAAAAACTCTTGCTTCATTGGGATGGGGGGTGGGGGGGGGACTGAATTTATTGAGAGAAAAAATGGGTTTTATCTAAGGGAAAACCCAGTGGGAAGGGTTTTTCCAGCCTTGATGGGTGGTCTTCCTCTTTGCTCAGTTGGTTTTCTCAGGGTTTTCCATTCACTTTGTCTATTCATTCTGTCACGACTCCATACTTGTTTCAACTCAATCCTTCCCAACACTCAAGACCAAGCTGTTAATAATTTAATCACATATATAGCCTAGTATACATTAATGTTTGGCCCCAGTAAGTAATGAAAATAACTTTAATTTTTTTATTTTTCAAAATGCATAATAGTGGATTTTTTATATTATTACATAGAATTTAGCATACATCATACTGTCTTACATTAGCAAGAAATAAAAAGCCTGTCTGTATGAGTCTTAAAGTAGAGTCAACTCTCTGTTACTCGTGGGTGGCTTATCCACTTTGAACATTAACCGTAGCATCCACGGCAACTGCGACTAGCTGTAAAATATGGAATATCCACGAGAATTTTGACTATCCAGAATAATAAAGATTGTCTGTGAATCTCACAAATATCCACTATTCTTTGAAATTTATTTTAAATTTGTAATTTTTTAAATGCAACCTCTGAAGCATAGTTTCATGTTAGTGTTGAGCTGCCAACTATGTGCAACTAATGCTTAAGAGCTATCACCATGAATAATATTAAAAAAATAAAAGAGACTTAATAATATGTAAATTATCATTGTGGATGTTTGCAATTTTCGGTTATCTCAATATTGCCTCTCCCATTTGGTTGAGACTTGACTTTATAATATAATTTAAGTACAGCAAAAGCTAGCCTACAAAGTGAAATTAAATCCAGAACAATTTAAGTTCACGTATAAGATAGTCACTGATTTTTTCGGAGGTATAAATGTTAAATATAATACAGTACTTCATTTCCGAGTGACTATGGTATTCAGATAATGATGGTGAGAGGAAAAGTGACTATTGCAAGAGTTTCTGTATCCTCCTGCCTATATCTGTATGCACACTGTACTAGTGCAGAGATAGTGAGCACAGAGGAGTTAACTTGCCCTGCCTTAATGTGATATCCTTTACAGTGGGACAGCATAAAATACAAAAATCTTACATCGAAAAGCATTGCACAAGAAATTGGAATACAAGATAATTACATGTAACTATTGGAAAAATTTTATGCAGGAGAGTGTAAAAACACCTTTCCTCGTGTAATGTTGATGAATTTTTGGAATAATGTGTTAGTACTACACCTACCTTGTATGATGATGCTGCATTTGTTGCAGAATATATACGTACTATTCTTCCATTTGTGTAATAATGCTGTATAATGTGTACACGATATACGTCCTCTTGTCTAATGTTGCATTTGATGAGTTCTATTACTACTCCTACAATTATGCAAAGAAGGTATGTGTATGCACTACACTTCCACTTGTGTAATGATGCAGCAGTGACTGAGGAGAGTGTACCTCAGTTCCAGGGGGACAATGTGTGGATGAGAGTGGCAACAAGCCTCTGATGTACAACCCCGAGATGATGGCTGTCAACCCCATGATGTACCCCGACCCAGCTCAGAGACAACAACAGTCACAGCAGACCTCAACCAAAGAGAAGCTCTTCCCTTGCTTGCAGTGCCTGAAGAGCTTCTCCAGGAAAGATAAGCTGCAGATACACACGCGTATTCACTCTGGAGAGAAGCCTTACTCCTGCACTACATGTGGCAAGAGCTTCTCACGCAATGACAAGTTGCAGCTGCATACGCGCATACACACAGGCATACGGCCATACGTCTGTACGGTATGCCCCAAGGCCTTTGCACGTAAAGAGAAACTCCAGATCCACATGCGTATCCACACGGGGGAGCGTCCATACACATGCTCAGTGTGTTCCAAAAGTTTTGCGCGTAATGAGAAATTACACATTCACATGAGGATCCATACTGGCGTACGGCCTTACTCTTGTACACTTTGTCCCAAAACATATTCGCGGAGTGAGGTGCTCACAATACACATGCGTACGCATACTGGCGTGCGACCATATGTTTGCACAGTTTGTCCCAAAACTTACGCACGAAGTGAAAAGCTTACTATCCACATGCGTACTCACACTGGCGTGCGACCCTATGCATGCAAGGTTTGTCCCAAGGCCTTCATTCAGAATGAGAAATTAAAATTACACATGCGGGTACACACTGGTATTAAGCCATACGTGTGCACTATTTGTCCAAAAGCATTTGCCCGCAATGAACGACTAAAGATTCACATGCGAGCACATACTGGTGATCGCCCATACCCCTGTACTATCTGTTCTAAGAGTTTTGCTAGCAACGAGAAACTGCAGAATCACATGCGCATACACAATAATCCACGTCCCTCATACCAGTGCGCTATCTGCCCAAAACATTATGTGAGTAATAAAAAACTCCAAACACATTTACTGACACATGGGGTGAACGTGAATGTTCCTGTTCAAATGCCGCCACAACCACCACCTCCACCACCACTTCCACCACCACCTCCGCTGCCACCTCCTCCACATACATCATGTGAAGTATGTATTAAAGGTTTTGGCATGGGTATACTTGATCAACAGGCTCATCTTCATCAGCATAGGTGATGACTTACGTAGTCAAAAACGTGATTTAAGATATAATTCTTAAATTAAGAATCTCATAGTAATAAGCATAAAGCAGTTCATGTGTGTGACATTTCATTTTAACCGTATATTTGATTTTAAGATTATGTCTTAAGTATATTTTGTTTTAAATATTATTTACGACTGTAAATATTGTACATATATATAATTATTCAACATATTGTTGCCATAAAATAAATTTTGTCGTCTCATTTTATATTACTGATTATGAACAACATATATCTGGGCTTTGTCCTTATAATTTGTAGTTCTGATTCTGTTTTAAATTATAAAAGTTACTGATCCATGTACTGTCTGTAAAATATAATGTATCACTTTAGGTATCAGTAGCTGTATTTTCTTACATTTTCCTCACAAGCACTTTACAGATGCCATGCATTGAATGTGGTAGTTATAATGTACATAATATATATTTGCAGTTCATAAAAAATATTTATAACGAACAGCATTATTTTCCGTGTACATATAAGTAGCCATAATTGATGTTGTCAACATATGGCAAATTGAAGTATTTTGTTGGCTATATGCCACAGCTAGCGAATGTTGCTGAGTTTTAAAAACTCACAGTTACATAAAAGGACTGCAGACAAAGATTAGTCTTTTTATGTAACTGAGTTTTCTGTGACTGAAACATTCTCTAGCAATGGCATATATCCAAGAGAATATTTCAGTTTGTCTTACACCCAAAAATCATTCAAAGAAAACTCCCAACATATGTGTTACTATCCAGTTATACTTTAACCTACACTTGTGAAGCATCAGTTAAAAGAACAAATAAGCAAGTTCTCTTGAAATGCATAAAGTTGAAGTAATTTTTAGTATTTGTGGTTTATATCAATCAAATGTTATGTAATCAATCTCTTGGCATATACTGCAGTGATATTCATTCCAAGTTTTAATTTACGAGAGACTGAACTTACGTTTCTATCTTTGTTAGTGTTATCAGAGATGATTAAAGCAGAATTCAGAATAGTGGTTCATAGCAGAGCCAATGATGATGGACGTTGTGTGCTTGAAAAGCCATTTATTTATTGATGATGTATGATGATGTTTAGTATGGGCTAAAAGGTTAAATGCTGATTTTATATGGCCACAGAAAACAAGAGACGAAAGAAATCTTTTTTCTCTGCAACTAAACTTTTATATTATTATAAATGAAATGATAACTACAGTATTATGAACTAAATGAGGCCACTGCTCTGTTTTAAAAACACTACACGCGTCGTATGTAACACAAACCAAATAGCTATAATAACAAATATAGGCATCATTATCATATTTAACAAAACAAATACATTGTGATAATTTGTTTGATAAAAGTAATTGCACTGCATTTACCTTAATCTTTTGTATAATTATTCACTTCCCTTCAGTACAAAGATAGAGACTCAAGACTTGCTAAAAACTTTCCTTCTTCACACTGGCAACTGACTCCTTGATGGCTTCAAAGCTTGTGACACTCGTCGCCTACGTCAAATCTCTGATTGGCTATTGGCTAATGCCCTTCGCACCGTGAAGCTTTGTTGTGAATCTTGCTTAAGGATATGACATTCATTTGAGCCAGCTAGGGAAAATTTAGTAGTACTCATGTATTTTATCATGAAAACTTTTTATATGTGTACTTTATTGCCTTATCATAGCTGATGGTGATTTATTCATATACAATATGGCTGCACAATGTGACTGTGGTTAAAGCAACATCTTGTTGCTAAAAGAGATTTCAAACATCTTCCGCCTTTGATTCTAACCATCAGGGATAGCTTTCCTTCGCCCAAGACAAGAATTGTGATTTTGTCCCATTGACTTTCCATCTATTACTAAGTAAACATTTTCGTAACCATCGGCACCTCCTGTAACCTAGTGCCCAGAGCAGGGTGCCCCCCTTCCCGCCCCTCTGCTAATCTTCCTAGCATCGTGGATTTGTTATTTCCACCATGTTCAACAGTAAGAAATTTTTAACGTCCCATATTTGTTATTTAGAATTAGGTTTTTTTATACGTTAAATAGTGGAATGTTACTGTAACGACTAAAGGTTTGCGACAATCTTAACTCTGTGGAGGGAAGGGAATGGGTGGTGATAAATATTTTTACCAAATTTTAGAGAAATTTTGCCCCACCTTCAACTCTTATGAAATTTACTTTCTCTCCCCCCCTCCACCCACCCCCTGCCCACACCAATCCCACACTATTAATCTGTGTTCTGCCATCTCTGGTGCAAAAAATTAAGCTACTTATTAAATGTTAAATTTGTTTTGGTACACGTAGTGTGAAAGTATTTTTTTATTTTTAAGGCCTAGCCAACCTCCTCATATTGCAACTTTTAGTAAGTGCAAAGCCCATTTTTATCTACATTTTGACATATAATTCAGTTTGTTGAGATAATACAGTATATTATTTGAATTGGCTGAAATGTTATAACATGGTAGGCAGATCCACTCTAATTAAAATGGTGGCCAAATTGACTTAAAATTAAGCACAGTCATTAAGTGAAAGCTTAATAATTTAACATGCGCAAAGAATGAAGTCCATTTTTATGTAATATTTTTACAAGAAAATCAGTTAAAAATGTATAACAATTTTTTTATACATTTTATATTTATTACAATTTTACTCCTGCACTGGTGTTCTCCATGCAACGTATTGTTCCTCTTAGCAATCTTTGTGGGAAATTCTGAGGGAAACTTAAATCCAAAGTCTGTGCTATTATCTTTCATAATACAGTGTATAATTATATCTGATGATTGAAAGTCCTCTTAAATCAATTTCATATCTTAGCCACTCATTCTCCAAGAGCTTTCACCTTGAGACACTCATTTGACACATGTACAGTTGTGTCATCTACACCATATGCATGCATGTGAATACTGCACATGCGGAAACTGAAACATGGCAGTGGCCAGTGTTCAGTATTCAGTTGTGCTTCATTGGGATTCACAACTACTTTATTCATCTCATTCTCATGGTCTCTTTTATGTTAATAAATATGTTGCTCATTATTAATCCTTTTATGGAAGAAGAATATTCTGCTTGCCATCTAGCCAGTATTTCATCCCTGATATCTAGGTTTTCTTGCACTGTTAGTCATAAGTACTGAGCCTTCTTTATGCTGAGCCCTAACTGCTGTAATTATGGTTAGTTAGTGTTAAATATTGATGTTAATTAATTTAATGTGTTTTCTTTAAATTATTTTTATAAAGAGTCATTTTTCAAAGTTACAAATTGCGAACTAAACGTACACCTTCGCAGTAAAGGCATGATCCTCTTCACCCAAAGTCTAGACAATACAAGGGAAACCGTTAGCTATATTTTTTAGTTGATGTTATGTGGATTGCCTATTATACGTTAAGTGAAGATCGTTTTGTTTACTGTGATGATTTGGAAACCTTGGATTATGTTTTAGAACAGAATATAATACAATCTCAAAACCAGTTAGTAGTCGGGAGAAAGGAACGGAAATGTATTGTTCAGTTTTATGTGTGTTTATTATAATTAAGCTGAAATGTACTAAATTAGTCTGTTCCAGTATACAGAATTTAAAAACTGTAGTGTCTTACAACTGTTTTTAGCTTACTCAAAGATTTACAGCCATTCAAAGCCGAGTGAAATCAAATATAAAATCTACAAAGTTCTTGAGTGTTATTTAAGTGAACTTGGAATTATTCACATTTATGTATGTACATATTAGTGCGATGTATTTAAGGATTATCGTTCTCTTTGTATTCAAAATATCTCAAACTTGTATTTTATTAGAAACGACTAGAGGCACAGGTTAACCAGCAACTGCCTGAGCCCCGCATCCCATCTGTCCCGCAGCTAGTTAAGTGAGTGACACAAAAAGTTCAGTATTCCCCTGTCAACCATGAATTCGTTAACCGTGGTTTCAATTATACACAGATAATTTGATGTATTAAGTTTCCTCCAATGCTTTACAAATTTCCAGTTATTCACAATTTTCCTCGACACATGCATACGTAATAACTGGCAGTGTAAAGGCTGCATGAATAATTACTTTTTTTAATGTAACATATTGTTATGTTTGACCTCAGTGATATGTGCAGTAAATATTGGGGTACTGATAAAGAGATATAGTAAAGGTTTATGATTTTGAGGTAGTGCTAAGTTTTAAATTGTGACATATTCAATGATTTTCCTTTATATCTTAGGCTATACAATTCTGATATTAATTTTTACATTAAATAATTTGTGAGGCTTGTAGGCAGTGACTTCACAACTAAGAAATGTTACAGTAATTGGATTGTGCTATGCATCACTATACAGTGGCTCAATTTTAAGTTATCAGTAAAACATGCTGTAGGTTTTTTTCAGATAAAAATGGTTCACAAATTGTATATTAGTCTTATAAATCCAATATTTGTAACCACAGGATATAGGAATAAAATACTTTTTGTATAAGACCGTTCGAAGGCAGAAAATTTTTTTTTTACAGAGCTCGCAATTGTTGCTTAGTCTACTGACGCATAACACCAACCAATTAAAAAATGGTCAGTAATAGTCAACTTAAGAGTGGTTGACTGCACTAAATGTAAAAAATTTAAGTATAACTACTTCAAAATTAACTGCAACAGTTTGACTTCACGTACTAATAAACTGTTCCAACATTAATTCAACCAAACGTGATATGAAGTTAATTTACTTTTCACTTGATAACCACTAAAGTCTAAGCTGTATCTTACTAGCGTACCTATATTGGGAGTGGTTTTCAATACAGAGTTTGTAACATTCATTTTATAGTTAAACTTTGTAAGGACATTTGTACAACAATTTAATGCTTCTGTACATAAGTCGCAATTAAAATATAGTTAGGTGTAAAACTAATGTCATGCTGGTGTGCAACTGTCAGACAATACAAATTTGATAAAACTTTTAACACTCATATGTATTACAGGTGTGCTGTCACTTTTTAGCAAAGTCCCAAACTTTGTAAGATACATTGTGCCATATGTTTATACATATTTTGATGCTACTTCTCAGTTTATTGGGAATGAATATTGTAGATACTTAGCCGTGCTGACATATTTTCAGCATTATAATGAAATGCTTCAGTTGATGAAATTGTAAACTCAGTGACTATTATTGTACTGTTAGTATTTGCAAAACACTAAGAACCATTTATCTTTTCTGTGTAAATGTAAAATTTGTATTGACGTTTGTTAGACAAAATATGTACATACTGCAGTGAGAGTGTGTGTGATAACAGTAACATGTATACAGAGTATTAGCAAAGATAAAGATAAAATTTTTTTTAAGCTTGTGTCTATTGAAAGCATGTACATAATGAATGATGTCTAGTTTTAGTGTAGCAGATACTGGCTTGTGTAGTATTTTGGTATGGTTACAGAAGAGCCATTTGTATTACATAATGAGTTTTATTCATTTTAGTTACATTGTTTTTCAGTATTTTTTTAACTTTATATAACCATGTGAAGTATTATTATTATTATTGATACATTGCTGTACCATTACTTGTAATGTGTCCAGATTAGTCGTGATTTGCAGAGGTTTATATTGTCTATAGTATTTTCTTCTCAGAAAGTTTGTTCATTCGCAAGGCTGTTAGAAAATAAAAACAAATTAAGTGCAGTATGCTGCTTGACATTTACTCATTTTGCTAAAACTGGTGCAGCTCTTACCTACTTGTTGTAACATGTTTTATCTGCATACAAAAATCCAAGTTTGTACATGCCAAATAAAAATATGCATTTTTTTTTATTGTAAGGTATTAAAATTGTGTATAAAACAAAATGTTAAAGCAATTTTTATTCATTGTTACAAATTTTAATTTATCTTTTACTTTTTTGTGCAGTAAGTTGGTTAATTTGTAGTTATTGTATGGGACACAGTTTTATGATCCTAGCCGTGGGTAAGGTGGGGTTGTACGGAAGCCAGCCTGTTTGGCAAGAAGGAGGCTGTTGTTGACTCAGAAGTGTATCAGTTATTACCTCTGCTTCACGGATGTGATTGACATCGTTAACAGCTACAGAAAATTCAAACTGCTTGTCCCACACACTGTGTGATAGGTGACTACACTTGAAATAAAATCTTATTTTTTACTTTATGGATGTTCCAAATGAAAGGTGAAGTGAAGTTCTAATTCTATTATTACCCAAGATTGCAAATAATTCACACATTGATTTCTTGTATAGAGCGTCTCACGCTTAGATTGCAGTACAGGGTTATATGGGCATTCGCTCTCTCTTTCCAATACACGGTAACTGCCATAAGCACTGTCCTTGTTTCGGCGCGCGCTGTTGCCACAAATCCTAAAATTTTCACGTTGTAACTTTGATCTTAAAATTTTTTGCATATTGTACAGCATCGAAACGCGCATCAGGTGATATATTTGGTTCATAATTTACGCCATTTTAAGGGGTTGAAAAAATTAAAAAACAAATATTTTGAACTTGGCACTGTTTTCAAGCATTTTTAAATATATCAGATCATAACTTTCTAATCAAAAGCAAAATCGTATCCAAATTTTTATGGTGTGTAATTTCATATATCTGGACGCCAAAGAAGAAATCTGAAGGCTAATTTTGTCTTCGTTAGTTGTACATAATTTTTTTTTCTAACGTTATGCGCGCTTTCTAACGAACTGAAACATCAAAAAGTTGGTCAGTGAGAAACTTTTTTGCTATTCAAGTTAGATGGGGGATGAAAGCGAGGAAGTTGTTCGTAATGAGCTGAATCTATTTTCAAAAGCAACCCCACCTCAATAGCTTTAGCCGTTCTCTTGTTTATAGCTGTGAAATGTGCGGC
>PNEQ01024108.1:10689-23067 GCA_003012365.1 Medauroidea extradentata | reverse complement strand
TATGTGTGTGGGGGGGGGGGGGTTTTGTCTGTGAAACTATATTATTTGTTATTCGCTCGCAACCATACAAGGAATGAGGCAACCATTGTTGATGTTGAATTAAATACAATAACGGGAAATAATTTTACCGATTAATTTAAAAAGTTCCCACTACCGCGAATCACAATACATTCATTCATGGCTAAGTATATACGTGCATTCACACATGTATATAGGCTGTACATGTAAAGTACATTTATGTTTGGGTAAATACATACACGTTTGCATAATACGTACGTATTTCATTCATACATCCATACTCACACGAATGCATACTTGCATGTATGCAACCGTGTATACGTGCATAAATACATGCTTACGTAACATACGTACAACTACACATAAATGCATAAACAACACATGCATGCCTCAGTATATTAACAAATACATAACTGAATGCAAACCAGCACCAAATGGCACATATACATACAAATATATTCATACATGCATAATGTAGACGTACATATGTACTATACACACATGAATGCGTAGGCCTACATTTATGCATACGAGTACGAAATTTGTATTCACTACACACAGAGAGACAAGGTTTGGTCGCTTCAACCGTATATATGTTTGTATATGGCCATACAAGTATGTATTTGATTCAACAGAAGTTTTGTCGGCTGAACAACATATGAAACGCGCCAAGCATTAGCTTTGTTGTCCTAACAAAATGTATAATTAATTAGGGATAACTGTACTTGCCAGGAAACCAAATATTTGCTTGGCTCAACTGTTACAAACTTGTTTGGTCATAACAAACATGTATACTGTTGAAACATGCATAATTGCATGCTAACATGATTACATACAAACACGCCGACAAGTAGACATAGAAGCTTCCATATGTGCATAATATCATACATTCGTACGTAAATACATGCATGAATTCATACGTACGTTAAGTACGTGCATACAAATTATGTATGACTGATTATTTTATTTGTAAGCACTTATGTACACAAATATGACATCATACATAATCAACATAAGTACTATGCTCAGTAATTGTTTTGGACGTGTTGTCTGTGCACTATTCAGCTCAGTTTGTTATGCTTGCTTGTCATACAATGACCTGATCTATGATATGCGCATTGTACTTATATTTTATGTACTTGATGTAAGTTAATATAATTTGATTTGGAACTAATTTAAGAAAGATACATTGATGTTCTAAATTTAGTCTTTTTCAGCATGTCTGTGTTCTATAATATGCGCGGACGAATCCGCGGGCAACAGAGGTTTAATTTACAGCTAATATCAAACTTACTTACTAATAAATCATAAATAACTGTACCTTTTAATATGTTACATTGTTTCTGTTGTTTATTTCAACATAACGCTTAACATACAACATTGTATAAAGTATTATCCTAATGAAGTGCTCTGTATTTTTTGTTAATAGAGCATCAATGCTACAAATAACGCTTAAATTAAACATTAATAACTGATATATAAACACATTCTTTAAAAAGTAAAAACTTATAATTTAAGTTTATTGTTGGCCCTTCAAAGCGTCGGAGAACCATTGCGTAAACAAAATAAGGTAAAATAATATTAGTGGAACTAAAGGAGAATAGAACAAAGAACAAAACTGAGTCCACAAAATGACATTCAAGCCAAAAATGTATTTTTAATATAGCGCAGTTTAAGATTAGTATTTATCTTTTGGAATTGCCACGAATGTCCATACAATAAACATAAGTTTTAATGCAGTTACATTTTCGATTTCAAATTTGTTAGTAAAAATACCTATTTTGTTAACTTAGCGGTTCTTCGTCGTTAAAAAAAATTTAAAGTTGTTATTATTTACATATTTTAAGGATCGAATGTGTCGGAAGTTTTTAAAATGTTTCATTTAAGTAATGTTTAGGACGACGCAATCGAAGCCACGTGTAAGCATTTGCATTCCTTCTGGACAATCGCGAGATAATTTACTCTTCATTTATTTAATCTTTCTTTATTTCATAACTATGTATTAATATTCTTTTTCTTACTCCATATTTTAAAAAGAAAGTCTTTCATTCCAGTTTATTAAGCTTAGTTGCAGTTTCAACTTGCACACCTACTTCACCAAACACCCACTGCAATTCCGTTTAAGTCACTGTTGTTTAGCTATTATTATATTGTGTTCAATAGTTAGTATTCATACATCATAGACTATAATATGCGCTGCTGTCATTGTTCTCGTACTTCAATGTGCTAGGGGCCGCGGTGGCCGAGTGGTCAGGCCAATCGCCTCCGGTTTTGATTCCCGGAGGGATCAGTTCCCGGATTTTCGCCTGTGGGAATCGTGTCAGCGGGTTTTCTCGGGGATCTCCCGTTTCCCCCGACCCTTCATTCCGGCACTGCTCCATTCTCACCTCACGTCACCCTTCATCAGCGCTGACCTAATTCTCTCATTGCAATATGCTCAGTGTTACAAAGATCAGATATATTGAACGTCATTTTCATATGCGTTATAATAAATGTTCTGATGCTGCAATATGTGCTACGGGCCACCGTAAATATTCTTAAACTGTTATTGTACTGCAAAGCGCCTCGTTAGGAATGATTGTGCTGTTCAAATACAAAGTCCCTTATTTTTATTTTATTTTAAAGAGTAATCCCGAAAGAGATCAAAAAATATATGAACCAGTCAATGTAAGACATTGTTTAAGTCATGGTCGCTACTCGGGTGTGACCGAACACCGCTTTACAACTGCGAGGTGGCTACAGTGGGCGGATACATGTGGAGCTTGAGGGGCTCAAGCCCCCCCCCCCTTCCCCCTTGTTTTCTGATCACAACTTGCACTGGACTGAATTAATGTTAAATAACAATAATATTAGACAGTAGCGTTGTGGCCTGAACGTTCTCCTTCTGTTAAGTTACTTAATTTGTTTTATTTAAAGTCCTCTATAACTAGTATTCTACACAGAGATTGTGGCTTGGGCTAGTTTGTTAGTATTACAGCTCTCAATGTCTATAGAGTGGTGTTTTCTTGTTCATGGTCAGCGTAGCCTCGAAGTCTCAGTGGCGTGTGCCATTGCCTCTTGTGTTTGGTTCGAGCGATGAAGCCGAGAGTAGTTCTTATAACGCGGGACTGAACACTAACGCTCATGTCTTTACTCGCAAATGTAAAGTCATCTTTGTTGATATGAAACGTTTGTAATCCTGTTGTGACATCTGCATTCCTTGAAATAGCCCGTGTGGATTCGTTTGCAGTTTCCAGAAAGTGAAACTTTATGCAAATTGGTTTTAATTCAGATAAGTGTTAAAATGTGTATTTTATGAAAATGTATGGATTAGGTTATATCGAGCTGTATATGTTGTTTGTAAAACGAAATAATGGAACTTGCTACTGTTACATGGAAAATATTATTTTAAAAAAAAAAAAATATTAATTTGAAATATAAATATTAACAAGTTTATAAATGCAATTCAAACCCCCTTTTTCGAAAAAAAAATTCAGTAGTGTTTGATTCTAGCGATAGCTTTACCTTTAATGGATTTAGCCATCTTCCCGAAGGAAAAAGTAGGCTTATGAGATCACCTTTCTGTCTGTGGGTCTGTGTGAGTTTGTGTGTGTGTGTGTGTGTGTGTGTAGGTGTCTGTCCTTGAGTGTGTGTTTATAAAAACTTTTAAACCAGTTGACCAAAATTCACCAAACTTTGTACACATATACTACGTTCAATGTTGACTTGATTTTGTGTGTTTCATTCATCCTGTGGGCATGTTTTTAAAACGGCGGCCATTTTTATGTGTTTAGCTTAGCATAGTATCACATATCTTTGTAAACATTTTTTTCAGAATTTCACCAAAATTTGTACACACGTACTACACAGAAAACTGACTTGAATATTATATATTCATATTCATATGTGTGTTCATATTTTCAAAATGGCGGGCATATTTATATTTTTACTTAAGTGTCATATATGTTAGGAAATATTATCCGAATTACACTAAACTTGGTACACATAGGCTATATTACATACAAAGCTGACTTGACTTATGCGTATTTCGTTCATCCTGTGTGGATGTTTTCAAAGTGGCTCCTATTTTAAAACGTTTAGCATAGTATTACATATCTTACGAAACATTTATAAGAATTTCACCAAACTTGGTACACATATACTACATACGAAAGCTGACTTGAATATTGTGTATTTATTACAGCCTGTGTTTATATTTTAAAAATGGTGACTAATTTGTATATTTTAACATAGTATTACACATCGTAGGAAATATTTTTCACATTTTACCGAACTTTGTATACATATACTACGTACATAGCTGACTTGAATATTTTTTATTTCATTTATCCTGAGTTAAAATTTTCAAATTGGCGGCCATTTTTTTTATTTTCTACATAGTATTACACATATTACAAAATATTTTTCAGTAATTCGTCAAACTTGATACAAATGTATAAGGCATACAAGTGTGGTTTTACTTTTGTGAAATTTGTTCATATATTAAAATGACAAGCCATTTATACGTATTTGTCATAGCAATTCATATCTTTGGATGTATTTTTTTTTATTTTTTTAGAATTTCACCAACCTTGGTACACAAACTGCATACAAACCTGACTTGACTATATTTCGTTCATCCGTCTGTATTGTGGAAACTAGCAGTCCCCCGCGGCTTTGCTCGCGAGTTTTATTCGCAACTTCTGGTAATATTAACTTTAATTGAAGAACCTATTTGTACTCAAGATTGGTACTTCAGTCATCAAATGTTAGAATGTCCAAGCGGCTAGTTGAACTAACTCTGCAGCAGGATAAGTAGCTATAGCTGTCCACGCGAAAAGCAGTCTTAAGTTTGTCCCTGCCACTAACAGCGACTTCGCCTGGGCCTTATTTATAAAACTGCCAATTTGACGTTCTATGGTAGTTACAGACACCTAAGGTAAGAGGTGAATCGAATGAAAAACATCTTATTTATCCTGTGTACATCCATTGGTGATGGTGCCCTCAATTACATATTTTCAACATATTCACTGGAACTTTATTGCTATTACAAAGTTTCAGTGGGTAAAGGTTTCACAGAAACGTATTTGGTACAGCAAACTTAATATTAGTGAGATGATATATCGTCGTTTTACTGCCAAAAGCTGCCCAGTCAAAATGAGATAAAATGATAAAAATGCTAGGAATATGTATATATTGTTCACGAACAATTGCCCAAGTTTTAAGTATTTTCGTCATTTCGTACTGTTGCGTCACAGTATAGAAACATACCACATTTTTTTGTTAATATCTACAATTTAATACTCTTTTTAAACAAAATAACATTAATGACTTAACCACTTATGTCAGTATACCGACGATATGTCAGCTGATGTTGTAGAGGAACCTAAGTGTAAAGCGAACTGCAATTTTATCCCTTTTAAACGACTACATGTAAATTGCACTAATTCGATCTGCCTTGTAGTTATTGTTTGTCAAAATTGAACCTTCGCACGTAGCTTTTAACGGAATTCGAGCCCAGAACCTCCCGGAATTTAGACCCGAGTAACAAACAACTGCGTCACGTAACGTCGAAATAATTCATGAAAATAAAATTTTATATAAAAAAAAATATATGTGTCCTGAGCTCATAGAGGTTGTACAACACCACGTCTCGATAGGTTACTGTAGTAAAACTCCTGTATAAGTTGTTTCTCGCTGCTCGTTCCTGCTTTTCGGATCGTCTGCCTTGATTATTGACCAACTAAGTTTTATTCTTAATACTACGTTTCTTACAAATAAAAAAATACATACATATTTTTTTAAATATTTACGTAAGCATAACTCTGACGCGAACAACACCTCAATATCGCTACTGGTTAGATAGATATCGTTGGTTGATGGAAAACAAATTTTGTGTTTTTTCACTCTTTTGGGTGTCGAATTTCGAAATATTTTAAATTTACATCTTATACATTTGTAGAAGTATCCAACTGAAGTGTAAATCACATCGCTAGCCCGTTCTGTCGAATCAAAATAAATCATTCACTAAAAAAACACATATCACCCCTGCACAGTATTGAGAAATCGAATTTCGAAAAATCTGAAAACCGTTTTGCGATAATTTCTGTAATCATTATCCTAAAGCAAAAATTAATTGTATATCTCGACGGGTTCAATAGATATCGAGGATTTATCTAAAATACGTTCAAGGTCTTTTCACCACTTAAGAGAGTAAATATCGAAAATCCCTTGAATCGCGTTTTAGAATACTTTATTAGAATCTCGTGGACGTAAAAAACATAACATTAGCCCGCTGGGTTCAATATATATCGACGATTAATTAAAAACGCTTTTCACCACTTTTCACCCCTTTTCACGTCCTTGGGTGGCGAATTTCGGAAATTCCTGAAATTACTTTTTAGGTATTTGAGTAAGCATCAATCCTAAACAAAAATCACGTCTCTATATAAAAAAACTATGGGATCGATATATATCGAATGTGAGTCGAAAACTCATATTACCCCATTTTTAACCAGTTTAGGGTCGAGTTCGGAAAATATATTTTAAATGGTACTTGGGATATTTACAAAAGCACCAATTTTTAGCAAAGAGTACTTCGATATCTCGATTGAACCGATAGATATGGAAGGATAATCGAAAAAACATTTCACGTATTTTCACCCCTTTAAATAAAGAATTTCGAAACGATTTTGAGTCCTGCCATAGACATTTGTAAAAGTAACCAATTAAAGTTAAAATCACGACCATAGCCAATTGTGTTTCAAAGATAAAGACGATTCATTAAAAACATATTTTGCCCGTTTTTACTGCCTGGGGGTCGAATTTAAAAAAAAAACTAAAATTACTTTTTCGGTATTTACGTAAGCAATATTTTGAAGTGAATATCAACTCTCTATCCCGAAGGATTTGATAGATATCGATAGTTGATTGGAAACACATTTAAGGGCATTTCACCTCCTTAAATGTTGAACTTCGAAAAATCCTTAAAATGGCTAATATGCATTTTTACGAGTGTCCTATTAAAGTAAAAATCACGACGATTGACCGTCGGGTTCGAGCTCTATCGACGTTTCTTCGGAAACACATTTCACCTCTTTCCACCCACTTAGAGGTCGAATTTCGAAAAATCCCGTCTTAGTGCTCGCCTACGACCTGAGGGGAACCCCCACAAAAAATTTCACGATTCTAGGTCCAGTGGTTTGGGCTGCAGTTTGATATGTCAGTCAGTCAGTCAGTCAGTCAGTCAGTCAGTCAATCAGTCAGCTTTCATTTTTATATATATAGACAACAGCTATTTTTTTAATTATCTGTATCAACGAAAGACATCAGAAAAAAAATTTCCTAATTTTTTAAACTAGTTGCTAGAATATTATTTAGCAAACTTACTTATCTTTTTTATATATCGTGTATTGAATGTCTAAATAAATATTATCTTTTAATATTCCTTAATTACGTAAAGGATTTTACTTTCATGAATAATTTGCACCTATTTTGAGGAAAGTAGGCTTATCAGTAGAGATATGAACTTTTCGCGAAAAGAAATTTGCCTCACTTTGTGTCAGTGACTTGTGTGCACGTCTGCAGACTTGCTTCACGGTCAGAGATTGGATGTTTTGACATTATGTGTCGTGGGGTTTTACACGTAAATCACAGACGTGTGGTGTTACAGTAACCTTATTGTGATTGGTACAGTCAAATGAGAAACGTCACAGTTCAAAGGCACGCTGCCAATATCTATGAACCAAAACTGCAGACGTGCACATAAGGCACTGGAACAAAGTGGGGCAAAATTCTTTTCACGAAAAGTTCATGTCTCTACTTATCAGTTATGCCGGTAACTTCTTGTCGTAATGTGTAGAGATAAAACTTTCTGGTTCTAAAATTTTCTTGGAATTTGATTGGTGGCTTAAAAAATTAAAGGACTAATTATGTGTTTTAATAGCCAAGATAAATGTAAACGAATGTAGGCTCATAGGCTTAGACGTTTTTTACACCAGATCAGTTCTCTTTTTAAAACATAATTTATTTGTGAAAATATAGAAATTTATTACTTATGTAATTATAATTTTTGGTCTGGAAACTCCTTAAATTGCTCCATTTTGCACCTTATCCTATTTCATTCCTGGGGGTCTCGGACCCCCTGCTTTTGGCTTAGGATACATGCGTGTAACACATTTTAAGGCATGTTTGCCACTTTTCCTCCTTGACACAATGCTGGGTCCGCCACTGATGTGGCAACACCGCATGTTTTCCTTGCTCTGGCCGGTAAACGCAGCGTCGCTTCTCTTCGCCAGAAAGGTGAATGTTTTCGCAAACCTCGAGACTAACATTCCTCCGTCCTTTGTTTTCGGCATCTGCTTCTTCTGGTGGCGCTCATCAATCTTCCTCTGGTCCTGACTTTTTGTCTCAGTCAGCCGACCTCGTGGTCCAGCCACTCTGCTCCTGCACCAGCCTGGCCCTTCCCTCACCCACTATCTACCTTCGTATACCAGATTCCTTCTTCTCCCTAAATGGTTATTAGTTCGAGGAGTAGCTCCGAGTTCCCACACAAGTGCCCTGAGTACATTCACGTGTCTTTTCGCTGCCAATTAGGGAAGAGATATCGCGAGGTAGGTATCGACTCTCTTCCTCCACTAATGCACGGCGGCAGGAAACAAACGAGGATATCTGACTGTTTCGACCGGCGCTTGTATGCTCGAGCAAGCCTGCATGTAGCGACGCGCACTGGTCCGCCATTCTTACACCGTCTTTATGTGGAGCTTATAGCAAGATGTTCTCTGTCGTATTACTGTTTGACCATATACGCGTATGTCCCTAAATAACTGTTTAGGCAAAGTAGTTTCTTTCCAGGAAAGCTAGAAAACTATTATCTGTAGAAGCCACTTTTTACTTTAGTCCTACCGAATGTCATTAGAGAGAAAATAATCATGAAAATGGCTAAATATTACATTTCTTAGAGCGCAGAGTCTCCTGAAGAAAAAGGAGTAGTTCAATCCTGGGGCTTGTTCCACATACAATAATAACACATTGTTATCGTCTAGTGCCCATGTCATTGTACTCTACAATGAGCATGATCAGCTCTGAGGTTGACACTCACTCGTGTATCACTTGCAGCATCGCTCCTATGTGCCACGTGTTCAGCTGGAGACTGTGTTCCTCTTGACAACTCCTGCTAATGTGGCTGGTCGCCGGCTTGAACACATTGCTTGCCTCTAGGACACTATTGTCTCTCTCTTAGTCTAGTATGTGACATACATGTAGCGCACTGATCAGTAACGTATCAGGTAAGTTGGCGACAAACGCAAACCGTTGCATACAAGCAGTGAAGTAGGGTTGGTTTTTCTAAGAGTTTGCTTATTTGCTGATGGATTGTGTGTGTTTGAGCATACATTACCATGCTATCACACGTGCCAATAATTTTCAGTAGCATTACATACATAACAACCAAATTAGAAAAGACTCGAGGTAGTGTTAAGTTCCTGTGTTAGGAGATCTGATTAGCCTAGCCACATATCATGGTTAGAGATGATGGTATATCGCGAAAATGTTTTGTGCCATCATACCCTCGAAAACGCTGAAGTCTCTTGAAACCTCAATTATTCGGTGATATACTTATGACACAACATAGCTGTCTGCGGACCAATAACAGGCATTAAATATTACGATGTCGGGATTCTTATTGGCTCAGTCAAATAGGGTAACAGCTCCAAGTATAAGAGAAAGCCAGGAGTCTTCTGGTAAGCTGAACGTGTGTTGAAAGACAGCAAACAGTCAAGTTTTCCCGCGATAAACCATCATCTCTACTCATGGTAAGTAATCTAAACACAGTAGTGCGACAAGTTAATTGTTAATGCTGAACAGGCCTATTCCAAAGAAAACTGACCATTCATATTTGCAATTACCTACTATCATCTACACCGTCCCACCATTTCCAGATTGTTTTATGAAATATAAAGTAGGACAGACAAACCCCGAAGTTTCACATTTATTGTGAAATTGTTTTACACTCTCTGCCAGCAATAATTCCTAACAGAGAATAAATGCATTATTTCACATAACATTGTGTATTACGACCTCTGGATAGTAATCAGATAACTATCAGGTATACACTCGGAGATACTTGGTTAATTTTTCATAAGTTGGTAGTAAACATGTAGCTAACTGTATACTTTTTAGTTTAAATTTGTTTCGTTGGGTTGTTGTGGTTTTAAGGTTTCGCAAATATTACAAATTGTTACTGTTTTTCATGTTTAAAATCATCATTAATTAAATTATTGAGTAAAATACAGATATAAAATAAAATAATAGACCCACATAGATTTCATTTTATAATTCACACATGCAACACAATGAATACTTGTTAAAATAAAGTAGTTAAAAATTGTGTTAATAATAGCTTCGAAACCAAAATAAAACATAACATGAAAAATTTACGCGGAAATATCTACATAATTATCAAACATCTCATAATTTATATTAAGTTTCTTGCAGTCTCCAAAACTTATAGGTCTCCAATTTGTGAGGTGGGATCCTAACCTAAACTTCATGATTAACAAACATATACGACGCCATTTTTGTTACACGTATAACTTCTGAATATGTACCTATCAGCAGATTGTAGTAGCTGATAGCTTATTCAGTGGATAGTCTCTCGGATAAGCGTTATCAGAGGGTCTTAATACATTTTTTTCTGGACTATCTTCTAGATATGTTTAATCCAGGACTTTATCAGAAGGTGGTAATACAGGCCCTAAGATTATTTGTTTATCCTATCGGCTGACAGTATTAAAGAGAAGTGACATATAATACAAGTGATGTGAAATGAAAATGTAATTTATTTATTTCAAGACACCATCTGAGTTAACGATATGTTTTTCACGTAGAACGTAATTTATTTTCCTCAACTAGCAAGTTGACTCTGCTTTTAGAATTCTACCCTACTGTCGCCCCTAAACCTAGCATAGTTCATTATTAGCGAGTCAAAATGCTCTAGAAAAATTATTATAGGAATAAAGTTGACCTGTTTATTTTGCGGGTGTCTTGATGAACTATCTGTTCAAGTTATTGTGATCTCGGAATTTATCAAATTCAGTTATGAAAGCCGATGCAAAGTAGGAGCATGGGGTTGATTGTATGTAGTTGAACTTTTAAAGAGTAGTATTTTGATTGATGTAGCATGAATTTATTTCAACTTACTGTCAATATCCACGAAATCTTCCATTCCTGACCTTGTAGGTATTTGATTCCATTGGCAGTGTGGCTGACAGAGTTGCAGGAATCACATATTTGTCAAGTTGTAAAGATCTGCAGTAACCTTATGCCTCATGTTATGTAGGCACAGGTGTAGGACTAAACTGAAATCCGGTTTGCAGATAAGTAAATTCTTCAGAAAGGCCTTAAAGTCAGCGAACACTATGTGCTACATTGTTTAAATGTGGAGAGAGTTTTAAAATGTATAGAACAGGTGGCGTCCATCAGTCCCTGGTTATAGTACGTCGATGTGTGACGGCCAGAACATGTAACAGTGAGGGCCAGAACATGTAACAGTGAGGGTTAGAATATGTAACAGTGAGGGCCAGAACATGTAACAGTGAGGGCCAGAACATGTAACAGTGAGGGTTAGAATATGTAACAGTGAGAGCCAGAACATGTAACAGTGAGGGCCAGAACATGTAACAGTGAGGGTTAGAATATGTAACAGTGAGGGCCAGAACATGTAACAGTGAGGACAAGAACATGTAACATTGTAGTTTATGTTGTTCCAATCGTTTAAACACATAGAAATTCCAGTTACTCGTTGCTCATCAAAATACATTTAAAAGGGTTCGCAGATGTAAAAAATGTATGATGAGTTGTAGTTGAGAGCGCACCAGTCGAGAAAAGTTTTTTTTTATGTACGAATAGCGGCCTTTGTTCGGGTGTTACTAGCAGCAAGTTATAAATAGCATTTTTCTTCGACCACTTCTTCTGTAGGCCAAAAGAGCTCGATCGGATCCACAGCATAGATATTACCTGAGACTGCAGGGTTATATTTTGGAAGAACTATATTTTATGAACTGGTGTTACGGGCATAGTTTACCTCAGTTTTCGTCTTTTTTATTTTTATGTTTGTATTTTTCCCTTATGTTAAACATAAATTGTGATTAAATCTTCCTCTTAGGAATTTTTTGATTCTCTTATAGTTTTTGCGTAACGTATAACAATGTTGTAGGCTATGATT
Organism: Medauroidea extradentata; assembly: GCA_003012365.1. Taxonomy (NCBI): domain Eukaryota; kingdom Metazoa; phylum Arthropoda; class Insecta; order Phasmatodea; family Phasmatidae; genus Medauroidea; species Medauroidea extradentata. The sequence goes on along the minus strand of PNEQ01024108.1, from coordinate 10,847 downwards.
TGACATATATAAAACAAAAAATAAAAAACTTTGTATTTAGTAAAAAGTGCTGCATTTTAAAATGAAAATGTAATATTCTCAACAATTTTTTAAAAGTACATATTTATATATATATATATATATATATATATATATATATATATATATATATATATATA
>PNEQ01024108.1:0-10589 GCA_003012365.1 Medauroidea extradentata | reverse complement strand
ACTAAAAGAGATACAAAAATTTTCTGAGAGGAATACTCAGTCACAATTTATGTCTAAACAAGAAAAAATCTGGTACAAATATAAAAATAATTGAAGATGTTGAAAACTTAGGTGCACTCCGCCCTCAAGAAATTTAAGTTGACAAACATAAATGTTATGTTCGAGGTTACTGTAGCTCAGGTCAATGAGCTGTGTGATCTCCCTTTCAAAGTATTCTGCACATATATTCTACTGTGCTGTCAAGTATCCTGCACATTATATTCTACTGTGCTGTCAAGTATCCTGCACATTATATTCTACTGTGCTGTCAAGTATCCTGCACATATATTCTACTGTGCTTTCAAAGTATCCTGCACATATATTCTACTGTGCTGTCAAATATCCTGCACATTATATTCTACTGTGCTGTCAAGTATCCTGCACATATATTCTACTGTGCTTTCAAAGTATTCTGCACATATATTCTACTGTGCTGTCAAGTATCCTGCACATTATATTCTACTGTGCTGTCAAGAATCCTGCACATAAATTCTACTGTGTTTTCAAAGTATCCTGCACAGTACCCTACACATATATTCTACTGTGATTGCAAAGTATCCTTCAAGTATGTTCTACTGTGCTTAGAGTTATTTTTTAATGGCATCATTAGTCTTGATTGACGTGGACAACTTGTATGATGGGACACAAAGGTCCAGCACGTTGAAATACAGATGCAGTCTTCTCGCTGCTGTTAATGTCTAGCCACTTGATACAAGTGTTTCATCTTCCTGGCATATTTGCATCATTCATTTTCCTACACAGAAACATTCGCGGGCTTTAAAACACGAGTATTTGTTACCTTTTCATGTAGACTGTTGTGATTTGTCACATTGAAGAACAAAATTTTAATGTTTATAGTTCCATTTTCTAAAGATCTGAGAATATTTGGTTCGCTTTACTTTTTTCCTATGTTGTCCACTTAATTGCATATGATCCTTGTTGTACAATTAGTTAAATTTTTGCTATATAAATATCGATATTGCATAACAAAGGAATCTGAGAATCGACGAACACATTTAAATTAACCAACCCAGAACTAGCTACAAGCTGCTATCCTGGAGTGCGACGAAAGCTTGATGATTGTTTGTCAGCTTGAACTGAATGTGTATTTGGTTGAAACTTGTATGAATTCTCTGCTGATGGAGACAACACGCATAATTTCTTTGCTGCAGCTGCAACGTCACCTCTACATGGAATGGAACGTCTTGCCAAGATACACAGTTCACCACAATTTTCGAAACAATGTGTCAAGCGAACATTTCAGGTACATGCTTCTCATGTCTTCGCACTCACAGGCTAAATGAGGAGGTTTTACCACAGTAGCGACATCGGTACCTCGCAGTTTCTGATGTTGATGCGACTGAAGACGTAGGTACCTCAAGTGTTTCGTAAGCACCGTGTAGATGCCCACATTGTATTTAACAAAGGTGCGTCAGCAAATGTGCACTAGTTACAAGGCTGAACTAGTTTAGGTTACTTTAAGTAGGGTTCGTTAACGTGAGATTACATCAGGTGCAAACAATAGACTACGACATTCTACAATAGACTAACCGAACTGAAGACTAAGAAATCAAAGGATAACATGACTATCTCAAGTGCATTGCCTCTGTCAAATTACTTATTGTTCCAGTAGGTTTAGTCGCCTTACATTCTTTAAATGCCTGTGGTGTCCTCAACAGCAAGCATCGCTGGATCTCCAATAAAAGCAAATGACCACAGGCTGATAATGTCACCACAAGACACTACAAAGGATAAAAATAAATAAAAGTCGACCTCAAGGCACATGATCGGACTACCAGGCAAGACTCGGCTTTGTTCCAGTGTTCAAAGGTTTTACGGACATATGTACACACAAACACATGCGTACATACACACAGACAGGAAGTTGCTCTCGTAAGTCTATTTTTCCTTCGGAAAGTAGGCTAAAATTCCATAGTTGAAGTAGGGAAACAACTGTGCCACTCCTTATAACGTGTTCGAAGTATAATAAATTGCAATAATGCTAGAAGTTTTAAATTTAACGATAATACTTATTTCGTGATATTCGGATAATTTACCAGGAATTTGTAAAAGCAGAAATGAATGCTCTACAAATAATGTTCTAGTGCATTTTGGTTCTGATGTGGTCGATTCAGAGATGTCGTTTTTAGTAGTTGATAAAATAAAAATTATGTTTTAGTTTGGAAAATTAATAATTTTTGAATAAAATTCCTACTACCCCGCTTTAACGAGCACCTCTTAATCAATATGTCCTTAATTCTATCTTTCCGTCTCTCTCTGTCTCTTTCCCTCGTCCTTCCAACGTAGAGGCAGACGGGCCTTGTTCACGGCAGTCACTGCGGCTGTTTATCTGCTGCCAGCAGGAATTCTGGGACCAGAGCGAGGCAGGACGTGACATGAATACGTTTCTGCGGTAAATGTCAACCTGCCCTTTCTTCCCCCCCCCCCCCCCGCAGATCAGATCCCGCAGAGTAGCGAAGTGGACTATCGTGCGAAGCGGCCGCTGTTACACGACAATCTCTACACTTGGTTCTATCTACACGTATTGCTGGACTAAACTGTGGTTTCTTAGTAGCAGTCTGTGATTGTGGGTGCTACTTTATCAATCACCTGTGAAATATGCACATCACGTCAATTTTCGGCCAATGCTAGGGATATCAACAGAAAGTTAAAAGGACTGAACATCAAGAAAGTTATAGTTAACCAAAGGTTACTAACGTTTTCTGTACACTGATGCAAAGTTCCCTACGAAAACTTGCATACGTAGTGCATTTTGAAAGTAAGTAATTTTTGCCGTTGGCATGACAGTTGATGCAGTTATAGTAAATAACAATGTTAAGGTTGGTTTTTAGTTTTTTGTATGTATCTGAACTTGTTAAAGAAATATATATTCGACGACATTCCTATCAAACTGAAATAAAATACAGATAAAACTAATAACAGTCACTAAATTTAAACCTGTGTCTTATGGCTTCGCTCTTTATTTTTGAAGGGATTTCGAAAATTTATATTTTTAATGCAAATTTATATATACATTGAATATTCATTTTCACAATTCAAACACTTATATATCATCGTTTATATGTTAATATTTTTGTTGGAGTACACCAAACAGATTTTTAGATTTTAGCCCCTGAAATATCAAATATATTGTTGTTAAAATAAGCCAACATTAAGCACTATATTTTTTTCCTAGCAAATGGTAAATTATTTTAAAAACCACTCTGCCAAAATTTTGTATCGTATGCCTGTACTAAGTCTAAAATTTTCTCAAAGCATTTGGTTAAAATATATTGGAGTTACTTGCAATTCCGTGAAATAAATTAAAGACCACGACCTCAAAATAAATCGTACGTTTAAAAATTTAAAAATGAATTGCTCAGATTATTTAACGGAAACACAACAACTATAGGCTTAGTTTATGATATTTCTTTAATTTATATAGGTGTATGTAATATTTAATTATTTTTCTTCAAAACATATTATGTGAAACTTTTATCATTTCATGTAAAACATTCCCATGCGAGATTCATTTATATACTTTCGTAACCATTGCATTTTGTTATGATATTTATGGCGAACAAAACTTGCTTAAAAAAATTCACCTCAGGGTGCAAAATTCTTTACAGACACGTGTTACAAAGTGCAGTAAAAACTCTGTACAGCATGAACATTCTGTAATGGAATCACAGATATTTATTTATTTATTTTTATTGATTATTTATTTACTTTTATTATTTATTGTATTTTAATTTAATTATTTTAGTTGATGAACATTTCTAATTTGATGACGCGTGATGTTAAAAATTATTTTAAAGCAATATTTAACTGTCATAATTACTATGTTTTGATTCACTTCTCTGTGTACTGGTGTACTCAGGAGGTTTATATGACTTAGATCTAGGGATCAGAGTCTGTATTACTCAAGTACTTTCTCCAAGTTGGAAGGAATGTTAGGTACTTTCTCTGAGACTAGGAAGCGACGGCTCGTTCTTCTAATTTTGACTCCCGAAGCAGATAGACGTAGCGGTAGGCTTTTTCCCGTGCGGGAAAGTTAGCTTATCCTGCCGCCGTCGTAAGCTTAGGAAACCCAAGGGAGTGGGTTTAGGGCTTGTTGAAAACAACTTATTATGTTCGCCGACTAAAGAAGTGGCTAAATTTTATTAAAATCGAGCTAAGTTTTTGGTGAACTTCAAGCCAACATTGGAACTACGTTAGACGTCGTAGTTTTTTTTTTACTAGCCCGTAACTTTTTTTTAAGTGAACAGAAATCGTATAAATCATCATTTAAATGTATGTGTGGTTAGTGCATGTGTATGTGTCTCGCGTGACGTCACATCTCCTAAACGGTTTGGTGCCAATTCTTGGTCTCTAAAGATTACTTAGTGACGACTAGCAGGTGTTAACGCCTGTATTATAGGCAGACGTCACATTTGTGATACATTCAATTATAAATAGTTCAAAGTAAGGTAAGCATATCTTATGATAGTCAAGACAAAAATAATAATCGAGGAATGTTTGTATCGTGACTTTACATGATAACTTTTAAGTGATGTCAAATCTATATATACGTTGTGTTAATTGACAACTGTAGAAAAGATACAAAGAAATACCTGCAAGGAAAACCTCATTTACCATGACTAGACTCTACCTAACACATACAGCAGCTACAGCTGTGGTCTTCGATCACAGCCGCGAGTACTATTTTTTTTTTCACAATATATTTTCAGCCAGTTGATTTAATACTGCCACTTCCTGTATGTATGTGTGATTGCTATTTCACTACTCAACTCTACAATACCTGCCTGTCAGAACTACGTGTACTGCAAATACACTACCTCGCTAAGCGTGAAGATTCTAGGGGCGGATCTAGCTTTATGATTTTAGTTGGCAACTTCCTTAAACGCTGGTATGGTCGCACATTCGTTCAAGGAAGAGAGGTTCTGGGGCCTTCTTCTGGAAAAATGTAGCTTTTAAGGCACAAAATGGTGCTATTTAAGGCGTTTCCTAAACAAAAATATCATATACCACTTTAAAGTTTTGAAGTATTATAAGGACTATACACAAAAACTCAATAAAAGGAGGGGGTTGCTTCCCTGGACAGTGTTTATGTACCCTGTGCTGGGAAAACTTGACGGCCTGGCCTGGTCGCACTTCTTAGCACGCACTCGGCACAGCCAGGACATTATTGCTCTGTCACAATAACTAGAGCACGCATCGCAATCATTCATCTCTTCGTGTTTAACATGCCACAGCACATTAACTTTCCAGTGTCATTATCACTGGTATTGATATTACTTTGCTTATACTTTGCTTACTATACTGTAAGAATACACGAAGCTGATCATGTTGGTGATAGTAGTATACCTATCAGTGTAACGTAATACACCAAACAAGAGTATGTTGGCAGTTGCATTATAATCGACCCTTTAACAAAATAAGATACAAAAGTGTACAATGTGGTCTAATGGGGAGCTGTGTAGAAACGAATAAGGTGTGGAGTACAGGCTGACGTGCTTGACATAAGTGTGAATATGTTAAATAAATAAAATAAATATTATCTCCATGCTTGTACGGTACACAAACTACAAAAAACAGTGGAGACAACAGAACTCGATTACAGCTCAGTATAAATACAATTAAATTAAGCCTCGTAATAATGGTTCTTGAGACTTATAAAGTTATATGAACTATCAAAAATAAGTCTCAGCATTAAAAAAAAAGTCTAATTAAGCTGGTCGCTGGTACTTGAAGTCCGGGCATGTCAAACATACATGCAACACTGAAAGTATCAAGAATATTTGTGGGTCTGGAACAGTATTTATTTGGAAAAATTCTAGCAGAGCCGTAGTACAAAAACAAAAAATACAAACAGTAAATCAACTTCATCTTTGCATGCATGTTACTCTACTGAAGAAGTTAAACGAACCCAAATTTGTTTCAGCAATGCAAGGCTAGCCGGTACAATCCCGACGCATATAATACTAGTTGAGCTATAATATAATGCTCAATAACTGTCGAAGCAAGCATCGAACCAGGCTGAAAATTTCTCTAAATACGTCTTAGAATGTTAGATACTAGAATATTGAAACAGAAATGGATAAATTTGCAGATTACTATTTTAATTAATCGACTTACGACGCCAAGTGCGAGATGCCTCTGGCTCACTCAGAAAAACCTCAGTGAATCCAGAAAATGTCCAGATCCACGAACTTATATTTCATTGTAATGAAACTGTTTCATAAATTCCGTGTAGCTTTCATTCAAAATACAAAACATGACCTAAGGTCATATGTATTTGAAAACAAGAAAACACTGCAATATACTGAATGTTACTTATGTGACTTTAAGACTAGAATATTTTAATATAGAAAAATCTTTATACGTAATACGAAGTTCTCCACTCACTCATCAACGTACAGCCGAAACCGCTGAACCAACAGACGTCAAATCTTGAGGTTGCCTTCCTTTTGCACCGTAAGCACCTATTAAGAACAGTTTTTTTATTTAAAAATTGAAAAGGTAAGAATTGGTGAAATTTGTTTCCAATGAATCCTCGGTAGCGCTTAAACCCGTTGAGATGTCGAAGTTTGCTTCAGAATGAATCTTACAAAAATGCATGATACCTAATTTTTCGTTTATTTTTATTTTTTATTTTTTTTTTTTCGAAATTCGAAAATTAATATGGTGAAAAGCCGTAAAATGTGTTTTCAATAAATACTCGATAACTCTTAAAGCCGTTAAGATATCGAATTGATTTTACTTCGTATTGAAGCCTACGCAAAACCGTACAAAGCAATTTCACGATTTTTTTAATATTTACTTCTAAGGGCATTAAAAAAGACGTTTTGTGTCTAGATCGTCACAGTTTGTAAAGTTTGTTAATATAATTTGAGGATCTAATGAACTAAGAAAGACATTGTCAGAAAAAAAACATCAGAAGTTTTAGTATTTTGACAGCTCCCGCCTTAATAAAGTAATTTTTGTTGAACTTAATTAATTTAATGTTATTATTATTTTGTGTTAGATTAAGAAAATCTCTCACTCATAGTTATTTATAGTTAGTACTAATTATTTCTCATAGACGTTAAATTATCTAGACGCTATTTGAGATTGTTATTGAATTTCTGAAAACGCTCATATAACATTTCTTCTTTGAAAATATTGCAAATATATTATGAATATGTTAATATTACCAAATTGTTGCATAGTTGTTTATTTAAATATTTTCTAAATTTATTCCAACATCTGGTTAATATTTTGATGTGAATTTGAAATATGTGTTAAAAATTTTAATTACCATATGATTGTACATAGTATAAGTCTAGTTCTTTTTACTTTGTAAATAAAGAGTACTCATCCACTCCAGATAGATTTCTCTGAGCAGATTGCAGGTTTTATACCTCTTTTGTTGAGTGGTTGCTAAGGCAACTGCTTCTGATTTGAAAGAGAACATAGATATGCTATGTGAAAAGAGGAAGTAGAGAGAGTTCCCTGAATTTCGATGGAAGAAGCATGCGGTAGAATCGGCCCAGCAGCAAAATGCATCCTTTAATTTCTACCGTCGACCTAAGGTTAGGTCAGGGAACTTATTAGATTTTTAGGCCATTTTAAGAAGAGGCTCACATCATTAGCAATATTTAGGCTAAATTTGAAGTGTTATGAAGACGCCTAGAACTTCAGATCTACATTGTAAGAATACCCATTTTGAATACCTATGCCTCTAGCGTCCCTATGTATATCCATCTTGTGGACAAGGCCGACCACTTCAAATATTGACTTGGATTATTCCATCAAAATTTATTTCACAAAATTTACGTTTACAAAATTTAAATGAAATCGTAACATTTTATTCCATTAGAGTTTGGTGTGCCTGATCTTTGTCAACGAACTCAAACCCAGTGGTCCTGAGTTAAAAGTTATGTTTCACGACTGAGCACCATATATAATAGAACCTAAATTTTAATTTTATCCCTAGCCAAGGAACTTTGATTGAACCTAGTATCAATTTTTAACCAAACTCAAGATCTCTACTTTATGGTAAATTGTGCCTAAACTATGTGTTTGACCTAGGGTGAGAGATTTTAGATAAAATTAAATAATTTTTATTAATATACTTCTATCTTCAATAAAGTAATAATTTTTATTAATATACTTCTATCTTCAATAAAGTGCACTATATCAAGTTTCAATGCTGTGCCTATGTTTTGGTGATGAATCTACAAGAACCTACATTTTGGTAAGAAAAGTATCTCCTGCAAACAGTAATTAAACTTACAAATTATTCTATACTCAACCCACCTTATTTACCGTCACACAAATGTTTGGTACTACTACTATTACAGTAAAGCAAAAATCAATCAACACAACATCTACACACAGGAATTATTGCAGTGTATTTAATTAATCATCCGTATCCCTTAAACCTGCCGAGATTTCGAGAGAATTTTGTAGTAGGAATGAAGCTTATGTAAATAGGCCCTGCCTAATAAGCGATTTCATTATTTTTCAAGATTCAACATTTTAGGTGGTTAAAAATGTAAAAGGTTCCAGAACTCCTGAGAAGAAGGGGTGATAACGACGTAATAATTTTAAAAGTTTTGCTTTTTGCCTTCTTATTGATGTCATATGACTCTTTGGTTACGGGACAGTATATAAGATGTTGCAAAATTCCATGTCAATATTCTAGGGAAACATTTCTCACGTGTAGAGGAACATAAAGTGTTATATGAACATAGGTCCAAAAACCCATCGTTTCTGCGCTACAGTTGGCAATACATGACGTATGGTTGATAGCGCGTGGGTAGGATCATGTTGCTGTGGGGCATCATTACAGCAGTACATAACATGTTACTATGCCACACACTACGCCACTAACACACAGACAGTAGGAACAACTGTGACACAGCAACATGATCCTACCCGCGCGCTATCAACCATACGTCATGTATTACCAACTGTAGCGCAGAAACGGTGCGTTTTTGGACCTATGTTCATATAACAATTTATGTTCCTCTACACGTGAGGATTTTTTCCCTAGAATATTGACATGGAATTTTGCAACAACCTGTATGTATACAAGGAACTGATGTAGTATTATATCATGCTAGTGGTAGCTGGTAGAAGAGTTCATTTTCTATTATAAATATGAATATTTTAGGGTGGCTTCCTCTTACGGCGTAGGAACCCATTAAGGGGTACAAAAGGTAAAACATATTTTACCGATATTCTCAACATCATATAAACCCGGTGAGATATGTTTATAATTGGGGGGTGAAAAGTTTAATGACGTGTTTTCGCCAACTTCCTTAATATCTCATTAACACGATAAGCTATCATCATCGTCTTTCTATCTAAAATTGCACGCGGGCAAAGCCGCAGTCAGGAAGCTATTATGTTATATATAGTCAACATTGTGTGCAACCACTGCGATGGTATTATTTATTTGTGTGTTAACGTATTAACTATAAGAAGCGTCAGTATTTTATAATACTAAACCAGTATTACATTAGTAATACATTAAACAATACAACGTTACAAAAACAGCATTAAATATATTAACCAATGTCAATGCAGGCACACAAGGATATAAATGTTTTAAAGTAAAATTTCGATACGTTTAATATGCTTACATGAAAAAAGGTAAGGCGTGACCATACAAATTTATGCGAAAAAAGATAAACAATATACAAGGGTTATTTAACTTTTCTAACGTCCGATATAGTGTAAAAAAATGAATGAATTGTAAAAAAAATTATTGTACTGTCAAAATATACGAACATCTTTTAGCTACCTTTCAACATAATCACCACACTGACTGAGCACTTGTACTGGGGCACCAGCTTTACAATATCCTCTGCAAATAAAGTTACCGCCTGCCTAATCAAACTTGTTCGTTTCAACATTTTGGACGTGAAACGCCTACGAGGTGCATCAAATGTGATAGCAAATCCATATCCTCATGAGCTGCACATAAAGCGACAGCAAGCGAGCCGTAACACAGCACTATTATCAACCACCGTCCACCGACCACGTTCAGTGGCAAAACCAACGCATCAGTTAAGGCGTGGTTATGGGCATGTCAACATGTCTGTTATGAACAGCAGTATTACTCCATGGATAGCATGTTATCCATGGTAGTCTTTTTGTTGATTTTGAAAAACAAGGAATTGAAAATGAACAGAAATAGCGAGTTTTATTTAATTGATTTCTAGAATAAGTTGTAAAGGGATTCTAGCTTACAATATATATTATTTAATTATACAAGAGAAGTTATAAGAAGGAAATGATTGGTAATCGTTTTCCGTTCTTAACAAATGGTGACCCCGACGTGATTAATCTGCTTAAGGTGAGCTGTATCATTTAAGTGAATTGTATTGCTGAAACGAAGTTATGGATATGTTATTGAGGAAACGGAAACCAGTACGCTCATTATTTACCAAGTGTCATAATTCACTTATTAGTCTGTTGTCAAATAACGCCACTGAAAATGAAGTCAGAGCAAAGATTGCTACTTTAGAAAGGTTAAGCGGAGAATTGTTTTCTTTAGA
>PNEQ01024107.1:0-22969 GCA_003012365.1 Medauroidea extradentata | reverse complement strand
ATCTAAGCCGAGTTCTCAATGCTAAACTTTCAAAACAAACTTTCGCGGGTGTTTTTCAAAACAACATGCTTGTTTACTGCCAGATATCGTTCGGGTGGTCATAGCAACTTGCAACTGCCCGTCCTGCCATTTCGCTGCCAGCGAAAAATGGCACTTGCCCTCGGCTGGTAAAACTGGCAGACCACGCGAACAAACCTCGAGTGTTGAATACTCGACCACTTCCGAAGTGATAATTTTTAACGGCGATTATCAGCTGTTGACATAGCGTGTTTAATTTTTTATTTTATTTACTTGATTTGATTTATTTATTCAGTTACCACGTTACATTCGCGGTACGTGAAATGACAAAATATAAGGTAACTTTTCTCAAATTACGCGAGTAAATACGGTATGTCGAGAAATTTTTTACTTTGGTGAGAACTTTGTCTAAAAGGTGTTGGCTACCCTGCAACATCTATTTTTTTTAACTGTGTTTACATTTTACGTCAGAAACGTTATAAAAAGTAGGTTATTGCAATGTGAAAGTGTAAAATATGCGGAAAATTTAAAGAAATACGCGTTTTTGGCCGAAGAAAACGAATCATATTGTCTGGGAATGCTACATAATTGATAACATTAAATGAGGGAAATAATAGTACATAAATATACGGCAAAATGGTGGGACTACTTGCGCCGAACGTCTTAGCTGGGAATACGTATTTTGCGGGAATGTCTTAAGCGAGGTGCTGATTCTGATTACGAAATGGTTCCCGCCAAGTGTGGATATTTTAATATTGAGTTAATCGAATCTTTTTAACTGCGATTCGATTCGTCGAATCACATCAAACTTATTTTACAATATAATAAAGTCTTTCAGCAGTCCTTAATGTACGATAAATCCTACTTTTATAGGCCCTAACTATCCAAAACCTTGATTTATACGTATGACCTGCACCAAAAATTTTCTATTTTGTTTTTGAGGAAAAATGTGCGGGTGATACATGGGTAACTACGGTATTGCTGTGAAATTAAAAAATTCTGCCATAAATAAAGCTCCTTTTGTCTCAATTAAAAAAAATGCATATTCCTAAACCAAATCAGTTTAGAAGTAGTAAAATGTAAACGTCAAACGTTACCCTATGCTTACATAATAGCCAACATGTATTGGACCAGATTGTACGTGTAAACTTTTGTAGTGATTTTCTTACAGATTTCATGTAATATGGCATAATATTGCAAAAAATACAGCTTATTAGAGTAAAAGTAACCACGAAAATGTACACGTGTAAAATGAGTGATATGCGTAAGAGTGGTGGTGTCTTGTACACTTACCGAACTGCTAATTAGCGATTACAACACGTAATTATCACAAATATTGAACTTAACAATGGACAAATTATTCTTGGATTTAAAAAAAGTCAGGAACAAAATGTTATAAATAAAGTATTGCAACGTACCACTCACCACACAAAAGCCACATGAAACGAACTGTATACTTGTTAAAACCAGCAGTAAAGTACACATTATTACACAGATAAGAAAACACACCATCACTCGTGTAATATTTGCACGCTAGGAAATGTCTTCATGGCAAATAACACAATTGTAGGTCGTTCTGGATAACGTGAGCACTTAAAAAAGCCCTGATTAATTTCCATTTCTGCCATTTCAATCTTTCCACTGGAAGTGAACATTAACATTGTTTAAGGAGCCTGACCTTACCAGCATTTATACTACTTTTCAATTTTTTGTGTAGTCCCTTTTTGCTATACTATTGTTGAATTATATTTGTATTTAGGGGTTCAGAAGCTTAATCCTCCACCAGAGTGCCAGCTTACCAGTACAGCTTCAAATTGGTAGGGAATATGATACCTCTCCACGACTAGCTATGGGGGGTTATGTGACATAAAGGTACTGAGGAAGTGGAGACATCCGCACTACGTTCGCAGAGCGTAATTTATTGAGTATGGTTGCCCGATCAGGACAGGTGGAGAGTTGCCCGGCTTATCCACTGCCCTGGCCATCATGAAGAATTAATTGGTCGGTGATATTATGCAAAAGTGAGTTATTGTGTTTTGTTTGTGTGTGTACATGTGTACATTCTCTTACTTCAGTCAATTCCAGGTGTGCAAATAATATCTGAAGAAATTATTGATAAAAGGACTTATGACAGTAAATAGCTATGAAATGGCATTCTGTCTGAGGAGCGTTTGTTACTAGGTTAAATCAAAATGACAGTAACTATAATAGTAATTAACCTAAGAACCGTATTTTTCTACTAGCAATCCTATCTCGGTGAACCATCTAACTAATGTATTTGTGACTATTTACCTGATGTTATGTAATATTCACTGTCTCTCATGATTGTATGTAATAGTTGTGCATTTGTAATTTTCTTTGTATTTCAGTCACATTGGAAGTTTGAGCAGGGTTGCATGGGCACAGGGACATTTAGTGTGATGTTTAGGGCGAGTGGGAACGCCTGGGTTTATCCGCGTTCCCAGGGTTTTTTCGAGTATTTCTGTGGCGCAGTTCATGAGAAGATGGCTGTGTGTTTTAGCTAATGTATTCATCCGCTAGTGACACTGTTTGCTTTAATGCGATTGCAATTATGGTAGTCCAGTTTGATGATCATAGGATGTAAAAATTCAATGAGGCAATCTTAAATTTAATGCCATGATAGCTAAAGTATATTTTAATGTTGTTAAAAAGAGATCCCATTGGCCAGCGCACGCATTGGGTAAAGGGGGTTCCGGCACCCGAGGAAGAAGGAAGAAGTCTTTGTGCAGCGCTCATGGGATGCGGTCGTTGGAGAACGGGATTGTAACAATGATATGGCCACACAGTCGTAGTTGTCGGGGCATATATACAGTCGGTGATGGTCGGTAGTTATTTGTTAAATATTGAAATGATACGCCATAATTTCAAATACTCTCAAGCATTTTCAGTGATCAAACCCTGGCAGTCTATCGTTAAGGGTGCGACCACAGTGTGTTCATTAAAGCCAAATGGTGAAGACATGCGACCTGGCCAAAGGGACCTCTTCCATTTCAATTATGCTGTTTTATCATTTAAAAGGTTCACCGGGAGGAAGGCTGTAATTTTGAACTCTTTGTAACTACATACAGTGTGGTTTTTGTCAGCAATACAAGTAATGTGCTGGATCCCAGTATAGTGCATGGATAAACTGAATCTCAGCTTGTTGCCCGATTGTTTTAATCTCTGATACCCATTTCGTTTGATCCCCTGAGAACAAGATGTATAGCTCAACTGCAAGTGAAGCCACAGCCCATTAGTTCACAACCTCCACTAGCAGGTGTTAATAGGTGAAAGTTTGAATCATTGGAAAATGTACCTTTACAATTGACATGTGTTTTTCTTTACATAGGCTTGTACAATTTTTATAGCTACATTGAACTGCTTCAAAAAATGTTCTCTACAATATCTTACTCAGTCATTAAAGACACTGGTGTTAAAAATATGCTATAGGCACTACTCAAAAGTAATCCTCGTTGTAAACACCTGCCAGTAAATAACATATAACACTGGTTTCTGTGCATCAATGCTAATTTAGGTATACGACACACACTACTGCCGTTACTAATCTCACAAATATATGCACACTATATTTGAAATTGTAACTCAAAATTGCCACTAATAATACACACGACATGACAAATGCAATATAAGGATTCAAATTCCATTCAGTTAAACTGTCATGAACTATTACGATGCACTTATCAAAAACAATACCTGAAGTACAAAAATTCATTTTTAATTTCAGATACTCAAGTTGGCTATCGTAAAAAAAAAAACCACAACAATTTACAGATTACCAATGACAAAACAGTAATTTCTAAATATTTGAATGTGTTTACCAGAAACCCACATTTATTGCACAATGAACACAAACACTTGTCAACTAACTACTGCACTTCCAAGCGAAGTGACGAAAACTTAACTCTGATGCCACCTGTCGGTGAAATTTTGAAATACATCTGCAGAGCAGAGCGTTGCAGATGGCGGTTGATATTCAGTGGCCCCACTGCGTCCCTAATTGGTGGCGCTAATTAAGTTAAATTATACAGTCGGTAGATATGTCAAGATCATAAATACATATTAATATATTAAATACAGAGTTGTTGATTTTATTTGATGTTCTAACAGTAATTTTGTATTTAAATAGTAAAATACATGAATTGAAACTACTGTGATAGTTTGCTGCCAACCACACAAGCAATCATGTAACTCTTGTTAATATTGAATTATAAGGAGCAACAGTTTTTTCCCCCTCCAAAAGTTAAATCTTTAGTGCGAATTTAATCTAGAATGATCTATAAACAGAATATTTAACATTTCAGCATGTATGACTTTGAAGTCTATATAAGACTTACTACGGGAAAATAATTTTATGTTAAGGTATTTTACCATGGATTTGAGGAAAATTATATTTTTGTGGTCCCTACAGCCTACACAAAAACCTTGATGTGAGGGGAGTCTCAGGGGTCTCGGCTGGTACAGGAGGTAAGGGAGGGGGCGACGGTGTTTTGCTTGGTAGGCGCTCAGTCTAGCAAGGTGAGTGGGACGAGGAGGCAGCAGGCGAAGTTGACGATCAGTCGGGTGTGGTCCGATGAAGTTGCAGTGCTGATGGTCAACGACTCGGACGAAACCTTTTTCCATTAGGCGTGGGTGATTACCCGTCCCTTATTGGGCTAAGCAAGGTGAATGGAAGGCCCAATTGCAGTTCAGGTATGCTGTTGACAACTGATGGCTGTGGCGATCTCGAGGATTTGGTGAGTCGTCCTGGATATTCGTCATTTTCCCATTCTAGGAGAGACTGGACCAGTTGACGATAGTCTCTGTCTGATAAACAGTTTTGGACGTTGAGGAATTTGTCTCATGGCGAGTCCCGAGTCGCTTCGAAACATTGTGGTTTGCAACTTCGAAGAAACGGGAAAAGCACTGTCCAAGTCGACTAGAACCAAAAAAATGGGGGCGCAGAATTGATTTGCGGCAAGGGAAGTGAAGAGCTGAAGTTTTGCGCGTGATAGTGTTGAAGTCGGAAGGTTGAGACCCGTTAATCCATTTGAGTACACCATTTAACCCATTTGATGAGTGCTGTATTATTGTATTATTGTATTTGCGTCCTGAGTAACTCTGGTTAGGGAGGTGTATATTGTGTGTCGGCTTTGTCTTTATGTAGGCGTGTTTGTAAAATGTATATACTGTACTATAATGCACAGGATGCTGTGAAGAGTATTGTGTTTGGTGAGTGCCCTTTTGGAATATTTTGGGGCAAAAGTCCTTTTGTAAATTTTAAATGTTGTGTGAGATTTAGCGTTAAAAAGTGTACGCTCAGCTTTGTACCACAGACTGTTGTGAAATTATGTCGAGGGAGGAGTGATGTAAATTATGGTTATTGAATACATGGATTTAAACTAAAAAAGGTGTGTGTCGTTTTCTCACTGTTTAATTGCATTCCTGTTGTGGTTGCCCTGAGCATAGATTATGACAGACGTTTCTTGCCTTTTAATGCATATGGCTCTTAAGAGAGTTATTGGTGAGGTCGAATCCTTGGTGGTAAGCCGAGGATAGGACGCCTTCTGCCCTGATAATTGGTACACCATTACTCAGCTAGTGAAAAGAACGTGCTTGTAAAATGAAACATTAATAAATAAAGAGTACTGTATACACTATGGTAGTTTATAATCACATTTTCGCACAAGTAGTACATTGTTCAATTGTGCATACGGGGGAGCATAAACAGTGCTAGGCCCAGGTGAAAAGCTGATGTGTTAATCAGCAGCTATGCAAACTTTAGTTCCAGGCTAACAGAGGTGACACGGACTCGCAAATTTAAGTTCTAGGTGAAAAACTTAACTGTGCGCTTGCCCTTGAGCAAGGTGTGAACAAAATGTCTTATTTGATCAACTGTCAATTGAAAAAGCTCGTGAATAAAAGACGTCTAATGTATTGTGGGCTGCATGCAAATTTGTGTGAAAATATCAGTTAAGGACAGGCTGTTATTATTAGCTTTGATATGCATGCGTGATGCAGCAGCAGCAGACCTGCCATGCCGTGAGAAGATACGACTGTCAGGTTTTCAGTTCATTTAGACATGATCAACATACTTTGTGGTATCATCATTAACAGCACATTCAACACGCTTAAATAAACTTTCAATTAATGAAATGAGTTATCTCTTGTTAAACAGGTTTCAACACAATGCTAATGCAATTTTTTAGAAATTTTTTGGGTTTTGGGCATTAAAATTAGCCCAATTATCTTATAGTGAGAACACAGCTATAGCGAGAACCGGACCTGGAAACTTAACACCTCATTGTAATGGTACTCTTGTAGATACCAAGCAAATGTCACACAACCTAGTCAGCAAACACACTGCTGCAATAATAATGACAATTTTACACACATTTGTGAATATAATTTCGACTAACCCATAATTAGAGATGATGGTATATCGCGAAAATGTTTTGTGTCAACATTGCCTTGAAAACACTGACACAACGTAGCTGTCTGCAGACCAATAACATGCATTAAATATTAAACTAGTGGCATTCTTATTGGCTCAATCAAATAGGGCAGTAGCTCCACGTACACGGAAAAGCCAGTAATCTTTTGATAAGCTGAACGTATGTTGAAGCCTAGCAAATAGTCAAGTTTTTCCGCGATAAACCATCATCTCTACCCATAATTAAATATTTTGACTATTATTATTACCAAATATCATAATGGGATGTTCAAATTCACATTTGACAAAATTAAAAATGATGTAAAGTTTGTTGCAAGAAAAGCATGTACACTGCAAAAAGAAAAAATTCTTGAAGCTTACTGAGAAAAGGAGAAAATGATTATCTAAAATTAAATCTAACATACACAACAATTCACATTAATTTAGTTACCCTTGCCTGTGTTGGATATGGTTGAATAAACAACTTTCAATGCTGCTGTTGCCATCTGCCGGTAGCCTTGCTGGCTGCATTTTGTCCATATATTTCTAAGGAAGTCTGTAATCTTAATCACTTGGCTCCAGAACTCTTGCAATTCCACCACCTTTGTGGGGGGCATTGGCATCACAGCCAGGCAGAAACAAACAGCTTCAGTGAGGGCCACTAGATGTTTGAAGTTTGTGGGGTGTATGCGAGGGTGGTTTTCCAACAACCCCAGCATTGTGAGAACCACATCAGCACTGCAGCGCGTGCACAGTAAAACCATGTTCACTGCACAATCCCTCAGAAGCTTCAGCAACTCTGCACACAAATACACAAATATGCACTCCATTACTTCTTCCCTTTACAACACAGCAGTGTAAATGCTGGTTTCGTGAAGGTGGGAGTTCAGAATGTACGTAAGTCTACAAATACACATATGTGTACAGTATAAGGCTAATTCCACTACAGATTATAAAGCCCAATGTTATGAAACTGGCACGAGAAAATTTCCACTGCTAGCTGAGCTGGTATCAATGAAGGGTCAACTTTATGTTAGAGCTTACAGACACAATTTCTTTCTTCGGCAATACTGTAATTACGTAGTTTTGCACCAGAAGTTTCCTCTATAAACACCAGACCAAAACTGACCCCTTACTGATACCAGGAGGTGTATTCTAAGTTTCCTGGTTACAAAACAATAGTTGGTATGAAGCAACTGTCCTGTCACCTACTGAAAGTAATATCCACAATATCCATATTCAGAGTGTTAGTCGTTATGAAGGCCAGCACATTTGGGTATCTTTGGCAGTAACGAGACGGCAACCACTACATCCTTCAGTTCTTAGACATATAAGAATGACAAATGACAGATAATATTAATACCAATGATTAAAAATCATTTCCATCATTCAAACTGACAATAATATGCAAATAAACATTTTACTTTTAAAAATCAATGCTTAATCATCATATTTTCATAGTCTAGCACTGTGCGCTACAGCTCATTTTTAGGGATTTGTGGTTCAAATCTCCACAGATTACCTGATTTTTTATAATTTTTTTATATTATGTATCATATTCACATATGATTTGTCCTTTTGCTCTAAATTATTTATATCCTTTATAATTTTTGTTACAATACATTAAGTGTTGAAGATGATATACAATGTAACCAACAGAATGGAGTGGATTGTTACAATACTCCCTTTACTCTTACTTTAACGTTCGTGTAAACAAATACACATGGGTTAGTTGTTTGTAATTGATTTTCCTATAAGCACTTTATCAGTGCGTGTCTTAAAGTAGTTCCCATTTACGTGCATTAATCATTGCATGTATATTACTTATTAAGGAATTAAATTTGTATCTCGCATGACATATATGCTTTTAATGCCAGGTATGAAATTTTTTATTTGAATCATTTTCACCGCTGCTTTTTAAAGCATTAGGACAGTCGTAATCTATAAACAGTGCATGTGCCATGAACAGTGAACAATCTGTACCCACAGATATTGAATATGTCTTGCTTCTGCGTCGAATAAAAGTGGTGAAAAGACAGTCGTTCTGAATGTTTTTAATTATCTTTGTCAACAGCATCAGACATTGCATATATAGGAATTGAGCTGTTTTTACAGCTGAGATGACAGGTGTTTGTGCTGCCAGTATTTTCAGTACGCGAAAGGAATCCCAGAAAAAAGGAAAAATTGTGAAATCTATAAAGAGGAAAAAAAAGGTGTGCTCTGCTAGTGTGATGGTTTTGTTCAAACTGCTGCGCATATTAAAGTACACACATTTTTCTTGCGTAACGATGCCCCAACTATAAATTAAGTGCTTGTTGTTATAAATGCTGATGAGGATTTACCAGCGACTAGAAATTTAAGTACACATGTTAAGTTATATATCACACTTAAGTGATTTGTGTTCGGTGTCCTGCAATTAGATTAGCTTGTAGCCACCCATCAAAACTGTTATGACAGCAACCAATCACTGGCTTATGAGGCAGAATAATATTGACATTTATTTACATCAGTCTAAAATAAGAGCAAAAAAAAAAAAATAACAATACTTTCAGTGTCCACTTTTCGAGCAGGGTTGTTACAGAGCATCAGAATATCAGAATCAACTTTGCCCGACATTTCCAAGTTTTCTAGACAAAAGTAAATAATTTCCAGCCTTTTAATAATAAAAAAAAACTAATAAATACAACAAAAAACCATAACTTACAAAGTCAGTATATACTCAATTTGCATGACTTATGTCATTTTTACCAATTGTAAAAACCATTGCAGTACTCTACAGTTTTAAATGCACTGTAGACAATTTGCCTGCATTTGCCATATTTACCTAACATAACCAGGCAAATTGTGAAAGATTTATTCAATTGGAATTATTTTTAAAATGATTTACTAGGATCACTTCTATTTTACATACTGATTAGTTGAGTAACAGTTCATAGGTAGTTACAAACAGCTTTTATCTTAATGCTAAAACTTGTTCAAGAAAAAGCTTAACAGAGTAACCAGTTAAAACCAATGGTCACCAGTTGTTTACAAACACAAACAGTTCTGAAAACCTTGTATTCCATACACTGTGGTCCATCGAAAAACAATCCAGGTTAAGTTCCACGTTCCAATTCTTGGGTTAAAATAATTTTTCATTCTGACACAAAATTTAATGAAATTAGGCCTACACTATTCTGTCAAACAGTTATGGCAAATGCATAACTTTATCAAAAAAATCAAATCACCAGGCTTCAAGCTTGTATAACAAATTTTAATTTCCTAGTACAAAAAGAAATTTCCATGACTTTTGCACATTTTACATGACCATTTTCAAATACCCCGACTTTTCCAGGTTTTCCAGATCTGTAGCAAACTGTTATATCAAAGACTCAGAAACTTCATCATAATTTAACTTTTCATATTGTACATTAAGCCAACTTAAATGCTGCAACCTTAAAGAAATGTTGGAAATCTAAATGAGAGCAAACTGTTTCGATATTTTTTAAAATAAATAAATAAAAAAAATCTGTACGTACATACACTGAATCAAGTTACTACTCCAATTCTAAGGTTTATAAACTGCTAATGCTTATTACTGAATTTAAAGCTACACGAAAATACAAATATCACGCGTCAACTAACACTACTGACTACAATGACACTTTTAGCTATCCTTGAGAAAATTTACAGTGACTTCTAACCATACAACACTGCATATTCTTGGACGACACTGATTTCTAATGTTTTCCAGAATATTTCTGATTATAAATGTTAAGGGTGCGGTATAAAGCAATTTTCATCACTATGTTTTTTATATTTTCTACCAGATATTTCTATCTTATTTTAGACACAAAATGTGACTAAATTTTGCTCTAATTAAATTTTTTCATCTCTCCTAGTTTTCACGTAATGACTTGTTTAAGTCAAAATTTGTATGTTTCCGTTTTAAGGACTACACTAAAACTGATATACCAAAGAAAAAAATTCACAGTGGATAAAGACGTCGCAGTATACAATTTAACAAACAAAAAACAAAGAATAAAAACTTTTTGTATTAAAATAAAAATGCTAAAATTTAAAAAAAAAATTTAAAAAACTATATATTTTTTAAATACAAAAATATTTTATTTTATGGTTTAACATAGCCGAACTAGTAACGTATAACATTGTTATTCACTGGGAATTTTTTCAGTTTGGTAAGTGAGTTGGTTTTAGTGTCATCCTTAAAACTGAAACACACAAATTTTAACTTAAACAAACAAGTCATTACGTGAAAACTAGGAGAGATAAAAAAATTTCATTAAAGCACAATTTAGTCACATTTTTGTCTAAAAACAAGAAAAAAGTATTGCTGGGACGAACTCAAATTTATACAACGAACCGAACTCGAACTTAATGTAGCAATAGCTCCCTCGAATCTGAACTTGAACTGAACCTTTAATATGGTCCTCGAACCGAACTGTCCTGTTATTCACCTAACTCGAACTGAACTCGAACCAAACTCTAAACGGTTACCTATTTTACTATTGCAATAAAGAAAAATATTTGACCCTTAACATTTTTTCAGAACAGATGGAAGACATTCTTGTTCATCAATATATAATACACAAATATCAAAACATCAAACTGTTTGGTTTGCTGTTCATTTATTTATTTCTAAATATTAGAAAATAACTTACACACAATATGTATACCACTTGATTTTCAGTACCGTACAACATACTAGCTAGAAACAATATTTTTCCAGCCAAAGTGAAGATTCGAGTTTGAGAGACGCTGCACTTTCATACGAAAACATATTAGTGATAGTATAAATAACACGCTGTTGGTGCCAGGCGTGTATCACACATACAAGAACAAAAATTGTGGCTGTGGGTGTGGCGACGCCATCTTGTCTATCATGTTGCACTATCACTCACCAAAGTAATACAGACTTTTCAAAGGAAGAGGTTGGCAAACAGTTATCTGTACTGATGTAAACAATACGATCACGTATCCTTATGTGCTTGAATGTTAATGTGGGATACGTTTTTAGTGAGTCGGTTTAGAAGTTCCGTTATTACTTATAGTTTGCAGATTTTCAAACCGAACTCGAACTTTTTATTTACTTTTCGAACTGAACCCGAACTAATTTTTTGTAGTATTTTTTCTCCGAACTGAACCGAACTTAGCCTACAAGTTCGAGTTCGGTTCGAAATTTGAACGTTCGACCCAGCTCTAGAAAAAAGATATCTGGCTAGAAATACAAAAATAAAAACATGGTGATGAAAATTGTTGTACATCACACCCTTAAGTTGCAACTTGGTTAACAGTGGTATAAAATACTTCTTGGTAGATGACGTACCTTCACTGGTGTTGTGCTCGACACACCACCCAAGCAAGACTGGCACCTCAGCCCTGTTGGCAGATGGCTCCCTCAGCAGATGATCTACCAGATCACAAGTGATCATGGAATCCAGGTTCACATCTTCCCTACCTTCCAGAGACTTTAATGTCTCCCAACCCATAGCTATTGTGGATGCGGACTCTCCACTTGCAACACACCTGAAAATAGAGCGTTTGTTCATATGAACAATTTTTTAAAATTCTGCCTACCAACCTAGCAGCCATGGAGTTTAAATGAAAAACCAAATTAATAACTTTTCCTGCACCCAACTTTACTTTGAAGATAGATCTTTCAACCAAAAAGTGCATAACATTTACATTTCACAGAAAATTTATGAGTGACTAACTTTTTAAAATACTTTCAACTGCCATTTTCTTATGGAATTTCACGTAGAGAATTTTTTGTTGGAACGAGTTATCTCTTAAACTGGTCTAGGAAAAATTAATTTAGTTTAAGATTGAGTTCCCTTTTATTGTATATCTCACAGCTGTAAGCTGGATAGGCAGATCCCTAAAGTTTATTGCTTTCAATACATATTTGTGAATAGTGAAACACTATCTATTTGTAATAACCCTTTAAAAAATGCAATAAAATGTACAATACTGTGTTTATTATAGTCATGGCATTGTATATTATGTTAACAAGAGATGGATGGGTACACGAGCTGAAAGAAAAACTAAGCATAGTCCTAAAAAATTAATACTTTACTGCGATTAGCCTAAATCACACAAATACCCAAGATTTTCCACTAACTTAAGCCAGCCTGTCAGAATAGCATTTTAAATTAAACATGATTGCCAAACATTCATAACATTTACATTTCACTTTTGATTTACTTGGTGTATTGTATTCTGCATCATATTCACCATATACAGCAGAAATATTTGTTGATAAAACATTTTATACCCTTATTTAACTTAACTGGTGGTAGCAGCTTAAGGGCGCTGTCTACCACAATTTTCATCACCATTATTTTATTTTGTATATGTACCAAATATTTTTTTTCTTATTTTAGACACAAAATGTGACTAAATTTGGTTCTTATGAAATTTTTTTATCCCTCATAGTTTTCGCGTAATGGCTTGTTAAAGTCATATTTTGCATGTTTCCGTTGTAACGACTACACTAAAACCAACTGATATACCAAACTTTAAAAAATCACAGTGGATAAAGACAGTGCAGGCTACAATGACATGCTCATAAAATTAAAGAATAAAAATTATTTGATTTTTAAAAAATTTATTGAATTTTTAAAATTTTTATTTTCAGTTTCACCATTTTTTTAAAATTCAAATAATTTTTATTCATTTATTTTATGAGCATGTCATTGTAGCCTGTAATGTCTTTATCCATTGTGATTTTTTTGAGTTCAGTATATCAGTTGATTTTAGTGTAGTCATTAAAACGGAAACATGCAAAATATGACTTTAACAAGCCATTACGCGAAAACTACGAGAGAAAAAAATTTCATAAGAGCCAAATTTAGTCACATTTTGTGTCTAAAATAAGAAAAAAAATACCTGGTACAAATAAAAAATAAAAAAATGGCGACGAAAATTGCGGTAGACCACGCCCGTAACGATACCTGCTTCCTTTCAAGATTTAAAAAACAATACACTCACAAACCCCATAGTAGGAACCTATGACAATAATCATTCTTTCTCATACTTCACCTCCCTCGTTTCTTAGTATTTATTTCTCCAAACAAATCACATGCTACAAAACTAAATGTAACAGAAATTATAGATTACCTTAGCTACTAAGCATAAACTGACTGCATACAATTGCTCAAAAATAAAATTAGGCAATAATTTTACTGAACCTGAAAGCCCATTCCAACACTGTCTGGCATTCACTCGAGTTTAATTCGTTGTCTCGTAAACATTCACTGATCAAGCACTTTTTCACTCTATCAGGCACATGAAGAGACACCACCTTCTTCAACTTGTTGATAACCATCCTGGATCTAAAAATATAAATGAATTATAACTACCATTACAATTTTCTATGAATTTTATTAGCAAGTCTAACAGATTAAAAATGTTACATAGCCAGTATAGTTGAGGTAACAACCAAAATAAAACCTGCTTCTGTGACTTTTACACAGAAGCAAGCTGCAGAAACCATATCAAGTGCAAATTAACTGTGGCTTCTAAAATCTGCACTTAATTAATACTTACATGCCATCTGAGGAGAAATATGAGTATTTTGAATGAGAGAGCAGTATTTTAACAATGATCACTATCACAATTAGTTACTGTATTTCACCACTTTTAGGTCCTACATCTATAGCAAACAGAACATGAAAATTAGCTTTAAAATACAACATTTGGAAAATAATGTCACAATAAAGTAATAATTACTGATTGTTCCTGCCACTACTGTTTACTGTTCTAATGCATGATAATAGATATAAAATATTCAACAATTATATAAAATTCAATTGATGACCGAGTTACCATTCTTAAATGTGGCTACTTGATTTACTTAAATGTAAAATAGCTAAGAATAATTATAACCATTATCAGCACAATATAGTACAGTACATGAAAACATTTCTGGTAATTAGATTTTCATTGAGAATTTTTTTTTGATGCACCATTTAAATAGGTTTTCAATTTTTGCTTCATTTTCTATATCCAAGTAGAGACAATTATAATCAAGCACAAAATAGCTGAGTGGTTAGGATCTTGACCCTGAGAGTAGAGTAGAACTTGTGACAGAGTGCAAAGACAGGTCAGAGGACGTACTCGGAGTGTTCCTTGACCCGTCTAAGGCATTCAACACAGTTGACCACCAGATACTTTTAGATGAACTATATAATTTAGGAACTAGAGGAACTACAAATGAACTGTTAAAATCATATTTATCAAACAGGTGACAACTGGTGCAAGTCAATAGGAAAAACAAGTGCAATATTGTTGAGTCCACCTGCTCTGAGTTAAGAGTAAGCAAGTGTTCCTCAGGGCAGTATCCTGGGAACACTTCTATTTTTCATATATGTTAACGATTTAAACATGCAACTACCCAATATACCAATAATTTCTTTTGCAGATGATGCAAATGTTCTTATTAAAGCAAATGAATTCAAGTTAGATCAAATAGCTAGTGACACATTGTATTGGCTTAGCTCTTGGTTTGCCTCAAATAACATACTACTAAATCTAGATAAAACAAACTATATTTTATTCTCCTCTAAACAAAACTCTCAGGAGCTAGATGGATATATTAATAGACAATGTTAAACTTCAGCAAGTAGAGTACACCCGCTTCCTCGGTATCGTTATTGATAACTCCCTGCCATTAAAGCAGCATACAAAATGCCTACTGAAAAAACTAAACAGTACTTGTTACATGCTTAGAGCATTGTCGTTTTTAACCACTAGACAGTGTCTGTGGTCTGCATATTTTACAAATGCATATTCACACATCACCTACTGTATCATTTTTGGGGACAAAGTAAGTCAAATCTGCAATCAGTATTTATTTTCAACAAAAAAAAAATAGAATCATACTGCAAATGCAGCATTCCGATAGCTGCCATCAAGTCTTAAAATCTACTAAAATGTTAACTGTGCCATCTATTTATTTATACAGAACACTACTGTTTATTTTCCAGAATAAACACAAATTCAGCACGAATAAGGACATTCATAAACACTTAACACGCAACTACCATAATTTTCATATAAATAGGGTCAATAAGAATAAAAGCATAAAATCCTTAAACAATACGGGAACATGTTTATTTAATAAGCTACCTCAAACCCTGCGAAATTTAAATCAGTACTCATTATTTAAGTCAAATTTATTTGAATTTCTTCTTCATAAATCATTCTATCTACGATGTCAATGATTTCTATACATAATTAACATCCAAATGCAAAATAATATACATTTACTTTTTTTTTCTCACTGCGTATATCTGTATGTAAATTTGCCTTAGTATATCTGTACTGTACTAGTTTGCAATATGCACATGTGTGTCAAGACCTTTTCTCTTGTATTATCACAGCTGTTATAAAGTGCTATTGTTTCATGTACTAGTCTACACTAGAATAATTGTTTCTAATTATATGTATATAAATATGTACATCTCCATAAATTAACCATTGTTATTCTAATGCTAAGATAAGTACTCTTATTAATTTCAATTTCCAATTTGGCCCATCACTTTTTTGTTTTATCTGTAACATACTCCTATACATATGTAT
This sequence comes from Medauroidea extradentata, assembly GCA_003012365.1. NCBI lineage: Eukaryota > Metazoa > Arthropoda > Insecta > Phasmatodea > Phasmatidae > Medauroidea > Medauroidea extradentata. The sequence continues at coordinate 6,939 of PNEQ01024107.1, read as the reverse complement.
AGCGTGTATATACTTGTGATTGTATTGCATGTGACAAGTTCAATAGCATGTAATTGCTCAACTGAATGCTGAATAAATCAATCAATAAAAATCAATCCTATCTGTACAAATGTGTCTTACCCATGCTGTGATCTCACCCGTCAAACATTGGTGGGGTGCTACCTCTAACACACTCTTTCCAACTCTAGGTTATCCTGAAATGACAATTAATATGTACCTGGATCAAGGCAAGGGGTAAATGTAAAGAGTCGTGACTTCAACAAAATTTGAAGAAAACTGCTAATGGCTTTTCTCACGTCTCTAACGTGTCTAATCACTGCCCTTTGTGCAAGACATATTTTTACTGATCACAGGAGGATCTTGTGCCCTGTGTCATGGGTGCTACATTTTACATGAAATAAACACAGTTGTTACATCACACCCACCCCACGCCCTGTACGACAGATGAATACTCTACTCATCACTACATTGTAGATATTTAATCGTTTACATAGGTGTAGCTTATGCATCGACAGGAATAAAAGGTTACTGAAAAAACATATTCAATTATAGCTATTTATTAAGTACGCCTACTGCACCTTTAACCCTCTTTATTTCCAAACGCCAAAATAGTGCAAAAAAGCCAGAGGGCAATGTATCAGCCCTGTATTACGGTATTTTAAATATATTGTACAAACTTTTTAAAGGTAATGTTTTCCGAAAAAAATATGTTTACACATTGCAATGGATTACAGGAACCTTTAATTGTAAGTAGAATATTTCCCAACTCAATCACTTTCATTGGTATCGAGTTATTTCAATTTCAATAAATAAATGCAAATTTCTGAAAAATATATCCCCATTTTTTCACATATGTACCTCCAAGAAAGCAGAAACTAAAAGGGTTAATGTAAACCGCCCAGAATTCAATAACTAAACTTTAAAAATTATGGAAAAAATACTTAAATAGTATATCGATTTTTTTCTATAATGCATAGTTATCAATGGACTTTGCGGTTACGCATGTCCAGTTGGCAGCCCTTGCATCATCTTTATTTTGGACATAGTAAATATTTATTTTACTTCTCGTGAAATTTCTGAGAAGAATCACTGTTTCTAGTAGGAGTGAAGCAATTCTTCCTAAGCTTTGTATTGAGTAATATGTGTTTGTTTTGTATGTCACCAGGTTTGATAGCTCCAAAACAGGTTGCTCAACATGGATGCTATATTTCTTAACATATAATTTTGGAAATATTTAAAGGGGCTACAAAAATCAAGCAATACAAACGTAACGTTTCCCTTGATTTGAGTGTGAAAAAATTATGTCTGTAACATGTGTAGTAAATGTATTACAAGAAAAAGTATGTATTCATAAAAAATTTGTTTTTACCTTCAGGTTTCTTACATACAGTACTGTTTCTTTTTTTGCCTTACGAGTTTTTAATACATTATTACAACTTAAAAAATAACCTTGGTGAACATTCTCCAACAGTCATATTACACACTAGCAGTCCCCCGCGGCTTTGCTCGCGAGTATTATTCATAACTGATAATACTTACTTTAATTGAAAAACCTCTTTGTACACAAGATTGATACTTCAGTCATCAAGTGTTAGAATGTCCAAGCGGCTAGTTAAACTAATTCTGCAGCAGGATAAGTAGCTATAGCTGTCCACGCGAAAAGCAGTCTTAAGTTTGTCCCTACCACTAACAGCGACTTCGCCTGGGCCTTATTTATAACCCTGCCTATATGACGTTGTGGGGTAATTACAGACACCTAAGGTAAGAGGTTAATCGAATGAGAAACATCTGTTTACCCTGTGCACAACCATTGGTGACGGTGCCCTCAATTATATATTTTCAAAATATTCACTTTAACTTTATTGACATTACAAAGTTTCATAGGGTATAGTTTTCGCGGAGACGTATTTGGTGCCCCAAACCTGAGATTAGTGAGATGATATATCGTCGGTTTACAGCCAAAAGTGACAAAGTCAAAATGAGATAAAATTATAAAAATGCTAGGAATATGTGTATGTTGTTTACGAACAATTGCCCAAGTTTAAAGTCTATTCATCGTTTCGTACTGTTGTGTCACAGTATAGTAACATACCACATTTTTGTTAATATCTACAATTTAATACTGTTTTTAAACGAAACAGCATTTATGACTTAATCACTTTTGGCAGTATACCGACGATATGCCAGCTGATATTGTAGAGGAACCTAAGTGGAAAGCGAACTGCAATTTTACCCCTTTTAAAGACTACATGTAAATTGCACTAATTCGATCTGCCTTGTAGTTTTTGTGTGTCAGAACTGAACGTTTGCACGCAGCTTTTAACGGAATTCGAGCCCAGAGCCACCCGGAATTTAGACCTGAGTGACAAACAACTGCGTCATGTAACGTCGAAATAACTCATGAAAATAAAATTTATTGAAAAAAAAATAAATAAATAAAATATCTGTGTCCTGGGCTCATAGAGGTTGTACAACACCACGTCTCGATAGGGCTGAAATTTTAAAGGTTTCAATAATTTTTATATTTGTACAGGATATGGTTAGTTTTATAGACCTACAGTGCAACTGTTTTCTACTGCAATAAAAAAAATGTTAGTTTTCAAAAATTTTGTATAATGGGGTATCAAAGTTCAAATACGGTAAGCATAAAAAAGTTTTATGCTAGAAAGGAAAACAAACTGACTTAGAGAAATTCAATCATTTACATTTGAGATCAATGTTACTGGCTATACCAAGAATAACCGTATTGAATATTATTTTGAATTTTCAAAAACAATTCAGAAAAATGGCAATTTTTTTTAATTTTAAAGTCATTATTTATTTACTACTAAATTGAAATCACTAAGCTTCAATCACTAGACTGTTTAGATGCAATCTTTAGACGTATTTTAATGGAATAAATATAAAGAAAATATTGACTGTAACATAAATGGAAATAAACTCATTGATTTTACAATTTTTAAACTAAGTTCAGCATGTTTTGCTCCTCATAACTTATACTCTTAAAACTACTGCTCTCAAACAAGTTTATTCTGCACTCATCCATTCAGTTATGTTACTTGCAAATATATATTGGGCTATTTCAAGTAATAGTTTACTAATCTTTTGTTTGCAGAAAAGAGCTATCAGGATTATTTTGGACTCATGTCGCTCAGCATTTTAAAAATCTTAATATATAAAATTAAGTGTCCTGACTGACACACTCGCTCACTCATCAACGCACAGCCCAAATCGCTGGACCTAGAACCATGCAATTTTGAGAGAAGCTTCCCTTTGCCCCATACGCACCCACTAAGAATGGATTTTTCAAAATTCTATAATTAAGGGGGTGAAAAGGAGTAAAATGTGTTTTCAAAGAATTCCTGATATCTCATAACCAGGAAAGCTATCATAATTTTTTTAACTTCAAATATTGCCAAATCAAATGCATAGCTATTTGTAAATTTTTTGATTTTGCAAAATTTGAAAATCAAGGGTGTGCTGCTCGACTCCTCGACTGGAGCCGGACAGTGACACTTCCAGCCACGCCCTCGCATGCTGGGTATATTCAATGATGAACTAACTGCATTTTACTGAATGGTAAAGTTATTTACCACGACTAGCTCAGTCTGTAATTTTACATGATCAGTTTGAAATTACCCTTAAAATGAAAGAGTTGTAGTTCGTTTCAGTTTTTATTCCGTTGTTTCACCATTAAAAAAAAATTCTTATAGTCACAAGTGTATCCTCGAGAAAGTCTCGCCTGGAAGGAAAGATAAAAAACGACATGCGGCCTATAATTTACGAAGTGAAATGCAGAAGCATCCTGCACCAACGACCTACACACGCGGGTGGAAGAAATTTAGTAGATAAAGGTTAGTCCGAAATTTTAAATTGATTCATAATTACAGTCAATTTAGGTCCTGGTGCTGCCTGCGCGTGGTAAATTTGCCACTCCCTATCTTTTCATTGATAGTTGGGCCGCAGCTCGCTCGCACGACCATCCTCGGCAACGTTGCTATGATTTCTCTCTACGGGCGATGGTCTTTTCGCCTGACCCTGTGACCACTAATGTGAATTACTCAGTTAGCTAATCACAGGCTTGCCCTCGCTTGTTGCCTTATAAGGCACACAAGTCAGTTTTACAGGCCCCCCACCATTCACCAACTATAGTGTCAGCCAATGGTTTACCAGGCTCCAAAACACTTCCTAATATGGCAGAGGCCAAACATAAAATAAACATTCATGCAAAAGAATTTGACGCTTCTACCCCCAACCAAATATGGTATATATTGGGTACCATTCTTCAAACAAAGCTATGCTGACATCACCCTTCAGTCATAAGGCTATAGTTAAATTCATAATTCCCTAATTGAATTTTAAATTTCTTATATCAAAAAATTATATACGATTCCTTCCCCCAAAACACTGTCACCTTAGGAATTTAATGAAAAAAATTTACATAAAAAATATTTTTTATATAGGCCGATTACTCTTAGGCCGGATTTACACATTAACCCAAACAGATTGAGCCAATCTTGGAATGAAGAACTGCAAATGACCAAGAAATGGCCAGTCACTAGTTACACACTGGTCCAATTAATTTTTAACCAGTCATACGGTCAATATTAATTCCGTGATAATTGAGGGTCATTTTTATTTGGAAATTGCTGAAACTACATTCATACTTTATGTATATGTGCAAAATAATGTCCACTGATCCATTTCAACACTTCATGTATCAAACATTTTTCCTCTCAAACTACAAATAAATGTAAAAATCACAACGCCAATGCATGCACCAATATAAACACCGACCAAGTTAACGCCAAAACGTACTGAAAATGAATGGCAAAGCTACCAACAAATGGCCAACATTCCAAGATCAGCCAAGCACCATTTACACACTGGTCAATTCCTTCCAAGGTCCGGTTTTGGGCCAATGTGTAAAGTCGGCCTTCTGCTTGCAATGTTACAGGTGTAAAGCCATAAAATGTGTTTTTCATTAATCCGTGACTTCTCCTAAACCATTTCAGATAGCGAGATGATTTTTTTCTTTAAAATGATGCTTAAGTAAATGTCTAAAAAGTATTTTTAGAATTTTACAAAATTCGTTCTTGAAGCTCTTAAAAAATAAAATTAATCCCACTTATCTCCTAAACCAGTGGAAATATTGACATGGTTTTTGCTTTAAAATAAATTGTACGTAAATATCAAAAAAGTCATTTCAGGATTTTTTGAAATTCGTCCTTTTTAAGCTGGTAAAAAAATAAAACGTGTTTTCAAATAATTATCTGTATCGCTTATACCCGCTAAGATATTGAGATGATTTTTTTTGATAAGACTGAAGCTTATGTAAATATCTAAAAACCAAATTCAGGATTTTATGAAATTCGAAAATTAAGGATGTGAAAAGCAGAAAAATGTTAACAGTCTCTCGAAAAAAGAGAATGATCATGGAGAAATAATTCAACAGTTGTTTCTTTTTGCCAATCTAATCATAAATAAAACCTCTTTGGACTGTAGCTTGTACATACAAAAGAATTATCACAGCCTGCCTTTAAGCATTCACTCAGGTATTGTATAAAGTTTGTGGTGTGGGAGGGATGGGGTTAAGGGTTCATATCCCGTGCAAAACTTTGCGATGGGAATAACTATGACATCATACGTGCTATTGCATGCCCTCTTTACACTGAGCTAAGACAATTTATAATTCACTGTTATTGAGTACGCTAGCTGTTAAATGCCTTCATCACATATTTTATCCAGAGTAACTATTTATATTACATAATTTCACGCGGACAAAGCCGCAGCCAGCCAGCTAGTTACATATAAATTGACTCTTACATCTCAAAATATTTACTCCATAACAATGTCAAAAACTTCTCTTTTGAAAACAATAATAATTTACACATTCCTAGCAACCGTTTGAAGAAACAGCAAAGAATGAGCTAATTTTTCTGCCATTAAAATATTCAATAAATTGCCAGCAGATTTTAAATACAATATTAAGTTTTAATCAGGCCTTGAAAAATTTCTTCTACACAAGATCTTCCATTCCACTAATGAATATTTTAATAATTGTTAATCATAGGTCCAGTTACACCAACCTCTGTTAAGCATTTAACACTTGTTAAAGAGGATTAACAGAAGAGTTTACATGTTAACAGATTATGGTGAAACCAACCCATAATGTAGCCAATGCTTTCATATTTAGATATGTAACTGTGTTATCAGGACATAATGCTGTGTACGTGCACTTATGTTCATATGTATTTTGTTCTAAATAAATGTAAGTATGTAAGTAAACCTGTTGACGCCGGCCTAGGGCCAGCAAGGGTCGTTAGACAATAACGTCGCCTAAATTTACGACTATGACCATATTTATGATTTAGTGTTTTGTCATTTAGTGTTTTGTATGCATGTATGTTTTCCTCCACAGGGTCATTATTTATGTGTTTTACGTATCCAATTGGTCACAACGAACATTCAAACCGCCGCCCGGAAATGTCCGAGGTTGGGCCAAGCTATTTTGAACATTTAAATCAGTAACAACGTATTTATTAAGGGATTTCAATGCCCGATTTAGCATGTAAACTGTTCATACAATGTACGATTTATTTGGTGCCATTTCTTAACATTTAACATAATAATCCTTGTAAATGGGAGTTGCTGGAACATTGGAGATCAACGGTCACGTGTGGTGCCGGAAGTGACGCCCCACGCTAGGTCATGTGCCATCAGCGGCCATGTTTCTCGTTGCAGTCCGTCGTCACCGTCTGGAGAGGTAAGACGCTGTCCGCGCGCGCATCACACTTTGCATATTGATAGTTAGAGTTCCATAGTTCATTATTTAGTTTACCGGTCAACCTTTTCATCGCACGTGTACCAGACATTTCCCCAGGCAAGTGCCTTCCGCTTAACTTAAATTTTTATTACCAATTACGGTATTTTTCATGT
>PNEQ01024106.1:0-22939 GCA_003012365.1 Medauroidea extradentata | reverse complement strand
TGGTTCATTTCTGTGGTTCAGTCCACGGTTCAGTTTGTGGTGCAGTCTATGGTTCAGTCCGTGGTTCAGTAAGTGGTCTAGTATGTGGTTCTGTTCTGTGGTTCAGTTCTGTGGTTCAGTTCTGTGGTTAAGTTCTGTGGTTCATTTCTGTGGTTCATTTCTGTGGTTCAGTCCACGGTTCAGTTTGTGGTGCAGTCTATGGTTCAGTCCGTGGTTCAGTAAGTGGTCTAGTATGTGGTTCTGTTCTGTGGTTCAGTTCTGTGGTTCAGTTCTGTGGTTCATTTCTGTGGTTAAGTTCTGTGGTTCATTTCTGTGGTTCAGTCCACGGTTCAGTTTGTGGTGCAGTCTATGGTTCAGTCCGTGGTTGTTCAGTCCGTGGTTATTCAGTCCGTGGTTCAGTCTGCGGTTGTTCAGTATGTGGTTGTTCAATCCGACGTTAAGGCTATGGTTCAGTCCGACGTTAAGGCTATGGTTCAGTCCGACTTTAAGGCTATGGTTCAGTCCCAGGTTAAGGTTACGGTTCAGTCCGACGTTTGGGCCGTTGTTCGGGTCGTGACAAAGGTGAAAGATTAAGAGGGCGTGGTACATAATTCAACACTAAATGCAATAATCTACAACTGGAGGTTTCTTGAAACCAATTTGCAAAAACTAAACAATAGCAATCCTAGACAAAAGTTTTAGTGAACGTTTTAAACAAAATTGTTTCCAATGTTACGAACTTTTGAGGCACAATCTCTGACGCTGGAACTTCGTGCATTTAACTACGGCGCAAGAGATCACGCGTAACGAATTAGTAATTCTGGATAAATAATTGCTAACAAAGTTGGCAAATACAATAATCTAGGATAGTCATTGAGAATTTTATCCATGTTGGCTTCGAAAGAAGCGTAGAAATCAATTGATGATTTCAGCATTTATTTATCTATCACGCACTCTTAACCCTGGAGAAGGCGCGTGCTTTCTTGTTACATGCATAGGCGCGTGGTTGACATGTGTCACCCATTTTTATTAGGTCGCCATATTGTCATATGGCAATAACTCTAGATGGGTCATACATATTTTATCATGATAAGGGTTATAAATAACAATACTACTCATTTCTAGTAAAAAAATTAGGTAATATACATTTTACTTTTAAATTTATGAATACCCAAGAAAAACAGCACATTAGATACATTGCTGACTTTACTACTATCACATGGTCCCTTAGATATCTGTTTAGCATTCAAATACTTTTTGGCGGTTTTTATTAGATGTCCTGGTTTAAAAAAAATCTATTTACTTACAATTCAAACATACATTTCACAAGTGAACACCAAACATCCAGTACACGAATTTTTGCACAATTTTCGTTTATTTTTTTTTTTATTTTTATGTTTTCAGTATATTGCCAAAACTCGGTCGGGGTGTTTCATTACATAACGTAATAAATGAAAATTCTAAGTAATGAGAGTACAATTCTATGTCTGGAAAAATATTTAAGTATAAAAAAAAACCACACTATAACAATTATCATTAAACTTTATTTACATAAATTTCACAGTAAAATTATGAGGTGATTTGTGTGCCTTCTATCAACATGAAAACACCCAGTCCAATTTTCTCTTTGATTTCAAAGTTCAAGAACATAAAATTACAAACAATTCAAACATACATCGCGCAAGAGATCGCCACACATCCAGTCATTGCATTTTTGGCACCATCTCCTTGCTGTGCGGTCTCTTTGTCTTCCACAGTCACGGCATCGTCCTCTGGATCACTGTTTCGGGTTTTCTGAAGGCTTCTCACTTGAAGTAACACCCAGCAGAACACAAGCACGTCGCCTTAATTCAGCGGGCACCTGTGGCAATGCGGGTCTGTATTGAATTTGAGGTTTGATCATTTCCCATGACAACTTCTGCAGAAAAAACTATTCTTTTCAGGGGCACGCAGTCTTTAGCATTTGCTCGGTAAATGCAAAATGCATTCATGGCAGATATGTTCAGTAAATTGTAAAATACCACCATGGGCCATCTGCGGGTATTTCTAGAAACATAATTTTTTTGAATTAGCTGGTCGAGGAGATCCACCCCAACCTTTGTCATATTGTAAAATGTCACTGACTATTTCTGGTTTCATAGATGTTCCTGTTTCCTCATCAATTTAATCAGAGTGATGTGTAAGGTGGATATCAAAAGAACAGCTTTGTTTACTTTAGGACAGTAAGAGACTAAGGTGCAGTCATGTTGGAAACCAAATAGAGAAGAATGTTGTTTCCGTTCCTTGTTGGTTAAAAATTCTTCTGAAATTTATTTTTGGTTCTTTCGGAGTGTACCCACATAAGTGAGACCTTTGTCGACTAGCAAGCTTGTAACTAAAGGTATACTGCTAAACCAGTTGTCACCAGTAACGTTTCTGTGAGTCCCAATTATTGGTTCCACTAATCTCATAACTTCATCTGTCGGAGAGTTGCTCTGCTTGTAAGGGCTCTGTAGTTGATTTCCTGCATAAGTTTCCAAGTTACATGTGTAGGCTGTTTTAGCATCTACCAATGCTAATGTTTTGATGCCATATTTTGCTGGCTTACTTAGAAGATATTGTCTAAATTGACATCTACCACGAAAAGACAGCAGCTGCTCATTGACTGTCACATATTCACTTGGAATAAAATGTTGCGAAAAATTATGAACACCTGCCTCAAAAACTTATCTTATCGGAGCAAGTTCGTCAATTTCTTTTCGAGACTCTCGATTTCGTATGTCGTCGAAACGCAAGCATCTAGGAAGAAATCTGAATCTCTTTTCACTCATGGTCAAATAACAAGATTCTAATCCATTACCTTTGGAGTTGTCCCATAACATGCTAGCATTTTTTCTTGTACATCTGAGGGTACCAATAAGATAACAGCAGTCGAAATAGTGCCCTAATTTCAGTTTCATCAGTTTACCTTGCATCTCTATCCCTTTGAAAATTACTTTTCATGTGATTGATATAAATGTTTGTGCAACTTACATTGGACAGGAAGAGGTCTAATACCTTATCTTCTGAAGTTATTGTTGATGCATGTTATTTTGGACCTGGAAGATGGATATTATGTTCTCTGACCTAGTCCTGACAATTTTCTTCGGAACATACTTATACCACTTAGTAATCGTATCCTTTCCCAAATAATACAAATTTTGAGATTCACCCTCACATGTTCCGCCTTCATCAGCAGACTGCTCCGACTCAGTATCGTGTTCATTTTCAGTTACATGATCGCACTCGTCAGAATCAGATTCTTCTGGGTCAGCTATGTCTGAAGCATCATCCTCCATTTCCTTTTCAAGCCACTTCATCCATACACTGGGATCCGAGGAGGTTTCCACTCTTCGTTTCTTTGGTGCAGCCTCCATTTTTTCTAAAAATTAATTGTAACCACTGAGTGAGAATCATATTTATAAATAAAGGTTGTGCTATGGTAAAGTGTTTGTTTGTAAATTACTGAAAAAATAATTTGTGCGCGACAGTAAAAATAAAATAATAATTCACTTACTTAATTCACAGTTGCGTCCATAGGCGCGTGGGGGACAGGTGTCAACCAGCACACACTCACGTCTCATCCGTGCTAGATTCTCGGATCAACTGATATCCTACCTCTAGCAACTGCTCTTCCAGAAAGGTACTGGGCGTGGGAAATTCCAGAGAGAAAAATAACAGGAAGTGCTCACAAGCAAAGACGGCTGGGTGACACCTGTCAACCACACGCATACTTCAGGGTTAACTGGATTTACTAGACCTGCAATAAGGCGGATAATCGAATGTAGCAGAGAGAACAATTTAAATGGAGAAGGTTCATCTCTTGATGAATTGGATTTCCCAAATGCTGCTGGAAGTGATAAAGCAGTTTGATTTTTGTGACCAACTTTATTCTCAAGATACCTATGATGATGAGGAGTTGGTCCAATGCCTCTCATTGTCAAGACTGGGAACACCGTGAACGCAGCACGGCCATTAATGTTTTGTAACATGTTAGATATTGAAGTTAACATTAGTAGCCTAAAATATTTAATATGTGTCGTTTTAGGTGTTTTAAATTTATTTCGTCATTTATTAATTATTTCTGCTCTTATGTCAGTTTTCAGTGACCATTTTCTTAGACTCTCATTTTGCTTGCTTGGCAAAAGAGCCCATTTTCACAATTATAATTAATATTGTTATCAAGATTACATTATCGGCTAATGGAATGGTCCCTAGAGGTAATATATGTACTAAGGATGTATGTTTTTTTTGCATGAGCCCAACACTACAAAATAGTACGTCGGTTTTGCTGGCCGTCTTCAAATAATTTATCAAACAAATTTTAAAAGAATTTTGCACTAAAACATGTTTATATTTCTTTTAGCTATCGAAATAACAACGCACCCTAGAGTTCCGTGTCTCTTCCTGTGTGAATATTCAGTATCGCCGATTATTTTTCCTCATGGACAGAAGCCTGTTAAAGAAAACCATTTTTTAATTGTACTTTAACTCTCTCGTAAAATACTCGGCGTCTTAGAAATGTGGAAGTAATTTTATTTTATTAAAGTATAACGACTCTAGTTTGTTTTATTTGTACGTATGTCGTTAACAATGGTAAAATAAGGCGACTTCTGAATTAACCATAAGGCAATTTCAAACAAATACTGGCACGGTCGACATTATTAGCGGCGGCATCGGCGAAGGTAAAACGGCCAGTAGACGTTTGTTAAACTATTAACCGAAGGAGCTGCAACGGATTGCAGGCCAAGAATCAGATGATTCGTGGAGTTAAGTGGACCCCAGCTCCCTTGCAAAACCTACATATACTTTGATTGTACATCATTCAACAGTATTTTTGTTTTATTTAATTTATATTTCTCTTGATTACTAGAAAATTATTAGCATTATAATTTTGTTAGCTAAGGTTGATTATATACTCTTATATAACAATATTTAGGCTCAATATGATTGCATCGTCTTAAGGTTTGTTCAATTCGAAGGGTGTTCAAAGAATTCTTTTGGTTCTGATTCGACACTCGAGAGAAATAACATGTTCAAATACAATATCACAGGGACTGATTCCTCATAAATGTTTTTGATAGCCTAGCACAGCTCTAGACAGCCAGATATATTTCTGGAAGATTATATTTGAGAGCGCAGAGTCACGTACAGCATAATATTTGGTACTGTAAAACATTTACTATTGTATATGGCAAAACTAGTATGTTACTAATACAACCAAAGTTTTGTTGGAGGAACAGGGCAAACTGATTAGAAACTATAATTCCTAACTTATAGTGAAGCTGAAACATGTGAAAATTGAGATCATTCGGAACATAGTTTTAAAGGACGAACACCTAAGTTGTGTACATCAAGAAATCTCCGACAGGCACGATGTTGTGTGAATGCAAATTGACAAAAATTTAAATTAGAAAATAAGGTTATATTTAAAGTTAAAACTTCAATTTCTAGTCCAGCTACCAAGAATGGAAGAGGAAAACTGAAAGCTACCAGACGGTTTCAACTAATGAATTGAGGAGCTAGAAACATATATTGTGGAGACTCGGGAAAAAACACACACAAGACTGCTGCAGGTGACTTTTCTTGTCAGTACAATGTCGGACATCTCAAGTGACTCACATCGGGTGATACAATCTGTTCGATAAAAATATCTGTCTGCTATAACTTTTAAGAGAAAAAAAAACGAAGAAAATTTTAAGTCAATCACAAGTCGCCTCGATGCTCTGAGAAAACCTAAAGAATCTCCTGTACTTGTCAAGACTGAAGTCGGAAATGGAAACTTGAAGAAAATTTAGTCGTGGATGAAAATATGAAGAAGCAGAAGCGCGATAATGAAGTAAACAACGACCACGATGAAGTACTGGCTATAGGCCTGTTTCACTAGAAGAAATCACAAAGTGCACTCAAACCCAATGCACCAGTTCGACAGTATCTAAAACTTTACATGTCCCACAATAACGATGCTACTTAATGTGTGTAGAGAACAATTACATAAATGGTTCCTAGGTGCCAAAGAAATAAAGTCCCTGCCAGGAGACATCATCGAAGTGTAAGACTGTACAATGCATAGGACTCCTGGTCTATATGAACTTCTATTTTGCAAGTATCCTACAGAATATAGACACAGATTTGATAGAACATAAAAAAAAAAACTTCTCGAGAAAGAAATATTCAATACCAAGATAATGATCCTGGAAGTAGTTATATTAAAGAAAAAGATCAAAATGAAACTAACAAAATCTCGTAACACTTCAGTGTATCTAGCAATAAAAACTAGTGAAGGACTGAAGAACCTAGAAGGCAGTAAGAACTTTGACTACATTTTCTGGGTTGACCCGAATAAATTTATTGGTACAGACTTTTGGTTGCATTGAAAATAGTTGGGAATTTACACGCATGCCAACGAGTTAATTTCAATAATTAAGGAACTAGTGACTTAACTTTGAGTCGAATGAAAATAGCTCGTGAACTGCATGCAGCTGCTAGGCACAACTACCCTAGAAGCAAAGTTGTAACAAGATGTATAAACGATTTGTTGCAGGCAGATGTCGTCCGTATATCCTATGCCGGAGTGAATAACGGATTTAAATATATGTTAACAGTCATCGATGCATAAAATAAATTCACCTGGGCGAAGCCAGTCAAGTCGAAGAATATAGCCGATGTCACAAAATGTATGGAAGATATTTTTCTTGAAGAACGTGTACCGACAAATCTACAAATGGACATGGGAAAAATAATCTACAATGCTACACTCCAACGTGTGATGAAGCATAACGTAAACAATTATTCCATATTTAGTGACCTCAAAGCATCCACTGTTGAAAGGTTCAACATGACTCGATGTGGTAAAACACTTCAGAGCTAATGGAACGTACAAACGAATATATGTTTTGTCTAAACTCGTTCGTGAATTTAATGGTACTTTTAACTCTACCATGCACGTACAGCCACAAGCCTACAGCTGCTTTTGGTGACTTTGTTCGAATCTCCAAACAAAAATGTTTATTTGTAAAAGGAATCACTGTGAACTGGGACTCTTGAAGTCTCCCGTGTGATGGAAGTTCGAGATTGGAAACCGAGAACCTAATATCTGGAAGATTTGGACAATCTACGAATTCGTTGTGCTTTCTACGCAGAAGAGATCCAGCCTACAAGGTTTACTGATGTGCATTAGGTCAAGGAGTTACCGAGATGATGTAAATGATGTTCACACTGCAAGCATTGGGACATTACAGCTCGCTTAAATTCTTCGGTTGCAGATGCAGACATTGTGAAATAATGTACTTTTGTAAAATAATTTTTTTCAAAACCCTTATTTGTAATTTTTTCTTCTATAATTAAATTTCATACATCAGTTCTTTGTAGATATATTTGACGGACTGAAGAAGTCGCAAATTAAACCCGAAAAAATCACAAATATTTGCGAAGCTGTCACATAGATTTCCGAAGAAGTAAAAATGAGCCTGTATGAAGTCACGAAGTTTCGCGAAATTGATTAGAATGTTTCTGAAGATTAGCGAAGTTGATACGAAGGTTTGCGAAGAATCCTCGAAGGGACAGACTTTATACCAATTATTATAAATGTCGTTAGCAAACTCTACATTCATTACGTTACCATAAATTAAAAAGTTTTTATCACATTGTTAGACCTAGCTAAAACTAGACCTTCCGAAAAAGACGAAGGTGTACTTCATATTCTATCGCACGACACAGTGTAGCAACGCAAATGAGTGCAGGGCCGGATGTTACCAGACGTTGTGCAGGTGTGTGCAATGATGGGTTGCTTGCTCTGCACTTCTCGTTCTGTCGCCCGACATTAGCATGCATATGACTAGATGTTACTGGGCACAATGCAGGTGCATGCATGAGAAACAGATCTAAAGTCACGTATAAAGCACCAGGTGGCATCGCACCACGTAGTTTCAGTCCCCTGGAAATATTTAGACCTACAGGTTGCATGTGTGCAGGCCTGAGTGGTCAGTTGTGATGCCACAGTTTTTTTCGCTTTTCGTTGATTAAATGACTGCTTATCAAGACGAAGTTCGCATCGCTTAAGCAGGTAACTTTGTGCTGTTAGTTTGTAAGGGGCTACAGAGGAAAGAACTTCACCAAGCATATTGATGTCCTTGTGATATCGAGAGATTACCAATGGACGAAAGCCATTCACCAATATTCTTGATTGGGAAGGATCCGTCGAATTCTTCGAGCGAGACCACCAGAACATCACCACCGACACGTTTATCTGCGCCAATGCTATTTATGTAAGCTCCAGAACCAACGACTTATTCTGCTGCACCTGCGATTACGTCCAGTATGTCAGAATCATCTTCGTCAAAATCGCCTCCTCGGTCCTCAGACCCTTTATTATGTTGCCATCAGCGTCGATTCTGTGATAAAATCTCCACCACTTACAACAGTGCCCATCAACATGTGATTTAAAGCTGCAAGGATAACACTTCCTATAACTCGCACCAGTTTGATAAATGTGGTAAACTTTTTTCTTGCAGACACATCCACCGTGTGCACCAGACGAACTGTAGGGGTATGAAAAAAGTGCAGTAAGAAGAATGTCACATTACCTGCACCTTCCTTCATAGATTTACCTGATGCTATAAAAGAAAATTGTGCTGTAATCAATACTATGAACAATGATACAAAGTGCTTCAAGTGGTCAACCCAAACCAAATACGTAGAAGGTTCAAACCAACAGTGCATACAAGTGCTACACTATGCTTGAGGACAATTTCGATTTTACAAGGATTGAATTCCATCGCCACTTCTTCACATACAACTTTTTAAACAGAACAATCTTGGTGTTTCCGTGAATGTGTACAGGTTAAATGAAGAAACTACAGATTACCTCAGCATGTGTTACAAAGGAAGGAAAACTAGAACATTTGGATTTGTTGCTGTCGGTAGATGATGGGAAGAATGGTTCACATCATTGTTACGTAAACATTTTGCAAAGATGATACCGGCACAGCTAACTTTGATAGGAAACAAATCAGTGTTTTAAGTACAATGGGATAGAGGTGGGTAGGTCCTGATATTTTTCGGACCTGGAATCTAAGTCACATCCAGCTCTTCGGAACTGGTTCTTGGACATGTATCCATCGTACCCATTGGATCCAACTGTCTGGATGCATGCAAGACGGTTCGTGATGTAGTACTAACAAAATCTAAGTGTGTACTGACCATAAAATGAAACAATCAGCAAGTTTCCTCGCTTTTTCCTCTCTCAAAAACAAATATTTTACAGTTTGTCAAAGCCGGGCTGAAAAAGATAAAGCAGTCATAATAAATGGGTTAGCGTGCATGCAACAGCAAAGTTTACTGTACATAACTTCACGAGTTCTGTTCCAGTTGAGAAACTTGCTCAATATTAATTGGCATATAAAAATTTACAGGATATAAAATACACAACATTTTAAATATCATACGGCATGGTAAGTTTGATATTTCAATTGCGAAAATCTCAATATTTTTTTTATAAGCAGCAGTTCAGTTCTGAGCACGGGAAGGTTGTATGAACTGTTCACAACTTTACCAAATCCGCCGGGCGAACACGGATCGCATATACGGAATGAGTTGGGCCAGTTCAAGTCCACTCCAGTTGACTTGCAGCTCCGACGTTTGTTCGTGGTCCAGATGCGTATGGCTATTATAGTTCTTATACCTTTTAAAATAAAATGTTGAAAACAATTATCTTTGTTACAGTACCAATGCTATTGTAGCAAATAATATTTTTACTGTAGTGTAGCTGAATAACTAGCGTTAAAATAGTTCACTGCTAATATTTATGGTAGTTACTAACGAATAAAACAATTCTCAAAGAAAAATGTATTAAGAAACAATTGGTAAAATCAAATGTATGTTTTTATAAATGTTCTTTGCTGAAACGTAAGATTTCTTTAAAACAGATTGATTGCATTAAGTGTCAAATTACACATGTATTGCCAAATTACATGTAAAATGTCAAACTGCATGCGAGGTGTCAAATTGCATGTAAGGTGTCAATTTACATACGAGGTGTCATATAACAAATAATTATATATTGTTTTCATTATCTACATTTTATACAACATGTATATATTAAATATGTACAGGATTTGGGGAGAATGTGAAATCAATAAATTCTGGGAAGACATGGAGGAAATCTTTAGGTGGCATCCGAAACCGGATGGCTGTTATGTAAACATAATTAAATTATTTTCACAATTGTTGATAGATTCGAAATTTTCGGAAATATTTGAATTTATTTTAATTTTGGAAACTGTAGACGACATCATTCAAGACGGCGGCAGATGAGCACCAGCCTGGCGAAGCAAATATCCGGAGAGGCCCTCTACTTGTCCACCACCCTGGCCTGGCGACTAGCTTAAGGGAGACACACGTGGTGACCACCAGCCTAGCTAGGCGGGCGAAAAGCGGTTACGTCATGACGGATGTCGGATTGACACCACACTCGGGCGTGTCACATTCATAGGAATCCTTGTTCCAGCTCTCTCTATTCCCTTCTACTACCAATACACAACACAACATCTTAGTTTTATATAAAGTTAAGTGCCCCACTCATTAATTCACTCACTCATCAACGCACAGCCCAAACCGCTGGAGCTAGAAACGTGAAATGTTCAGCGTAGCTTCCCCTTACGGCGGCGTAGGCGCCCACTAAGGAAGAATATTTTTTAAAATTGAAAAAAAAAAAAAAAAAAAAAAAAAAAAAAAAACATCGGGGTGAAAAGAGGCAGAACGTGTGTTTGGAAATTCTCGATAACTCTCTAACCTGATGATATGCAGTTAACATTTTTACTTCATAACATTTTCTAAGCAAGTGTCTATTTTATAATTTTCAGATTTTTTGGAATTCGGAAATTAAAAAGGTAAAAGCCGCTAAGTTTGTTTTCAATAAATCCTCTATTTCTCATAAACCACTTAAGGTATCAAGGTGATCTTTACATCAGATTGGTGCTAATGTAAGTGACTAAAAAGTGGTTTTAGTATTCTGAAAAATTCGTCTTTGAAAACCGGTAAAAAATGATACGTTTTTTCAATTAATCATCCATATCTCATGGACCATTTGAGTTATCATAGTGGTTTTCGCTTTAAAATGAAGCTTTCGTAAATACCTAAAAAGTTATATCAGGATATATGGTCTTTTCTTTAAAGTTCGCGTA
The DNA here is from genome assembly GCA_003012365.1 of Medauroidea extradentata. Taxonomy (NCBI): domain Eukaryota; kingdom Metazoa; phylum Arthropoda; class Insecta; order Phasmatodea; family Phasmatidae; genus Medauroidea; species Medauroidea extradentata. The sequence continues at coordinate 11,759 of PNEQ01024106.1, read as the reverse complement.
GTAAATACATACATACCAATTTAAGGTAATTCGCAGATAAAACATATACAGAGAATATAGTAACACCATCAACTTATACGTAATTAAAAGTTAGTTTCTCTTTTCTATAGTACACGTGGGCGAAGCTGCAACGGACAGCTAGTAATAAATAAATACAGTATGCAAGGAATAATGAAAAGTACTGTAGTAAACAGACAGTGACATCGATAGTGTTGATCCCAGAATGAGAAATAAAATGACAACTGTAACGGCGAGTGCCATTGTTTTTTTCCCACTATATTCAAACTCTGTGTATGACAAAGTAGAAAAAAAAAAAACAATTTCGTTAATTCAACTGATACACACTTGAATAGCTATACACAAGCGAATACACGACTGGATGAAGTAAACCACCTCACTATGTTTTTATTGACTCACTTTCACATCTAACTGTTCGGTACAAATTTTGCAATTTGACTATAAACTCACTTCCCCATGACCTACAGACTTGAATCTTTAAACATGCATCAGATCAGAACTGGATGAAAATACAATATTCACTGGATTTCTTGTCTATCTACTTGTTTGTCTGTTCGGTACAAATGCTGCTTATTTAAAACCGATTTAAATATGTTGCACAAACTATACTTAAAAGTGGAAAATATTTATTCAAATAAAGTATTACACCACGTTTTCAAAACGGACTAAATATTTTAACATTTCTCATGTTAGAATATTAGCAAGATTTAAAACGAAAAAAGAGTGGATAAAAATTGATTTTAGACGCATGTATATTTATCAAGGCCATTAAAATGTTACTGCACTGCAAATTAAATAAATATTTATGTCTGTTTTTTTCAACAACAGCTCCTCTCTACACTCATTATTACTATTTGTTGCGTGCGCCCTAAGTTTGTCGTATTAGTCTTTTTATATATCTTAGGCCATTATTAAAACGTGGTGTATTAAAAGTATTTCATTTAAATAACTGTTAGATCAGTAAACTAGACGCAAGGCTAGCAGTGTGTTGAGCTAGGCGAGGTCGCGAGAAAACCTGAAATATGCGCGCCTGCAGGCGACCGAACCACTTCAGACAGTTTTTACGCCGGCAGAATAAAAACCTCTCTCTCGACACATCTTCCTCGCGGCCGAGAAGAGCCAAGATAATGTCCATCATGGATTTATTATCCCGATTGGCAGTAAAATAGAAGTGGTAATGCATTCCCCGATTTTTCCACCACAGAAAAAAATTTTTACTGTTGGGATGGTGGGTGACAAAACGGAAATACACAATTTCTGCGATGACCCGGAAACTGTCACCATTCCCCGGAATTTTTTTTTCTCATGCGCGATAGTAAAATAAAACGCATAATCCGTTTTACCAGCGGCTGCAAAACATTCTTTGGCGTTTCCGAGGAAGCGGAGAGAAAAGATATCTCACTTGACATGATGGTACGTGTGTCACGTCCTCCCATCTATTTTACGGGTTTGTCACACACATGCATTACACCTTCAAAAACAGTTAATTGTCTTGCATCAAACTACGTTAACAATAAACCACAATGCAACTCATTTGCCCAGCGTACTTGATAAGTCTTTATATAACAGTTTTATAATTATTTTTGTAAACTTATAGTTTTGTTCGCTTGGTACACCTACAAACTTGGTACAAATTCACGAGGAAAAGGATGAGAAAACACAAGGGAATTTTTTAAGAAATCATTCACTGTATCTGCTGAAGGAATTTGATAAAAAATTAGCTTAATTGAACCGGGATTCGAACACGGGTTCTTCCAAATACAAGGCAAGTTATAATCTTCTGTGTCACCTCTCTCGTTTCTGGTTATCTATATGTTCAATTTATCAGTAAACTCGCAAAGTTAACTGACGAAGAGAGAACATATTTTAGCAAATAAGATTAAACTGCATTAGTCAAACAAAAACCTACTGAGAAATATGGTAAACTTGATAACTAGCAATTTTCAGTAGGCATTTACGTAACTCGGAGATACTTAAAACGCTGAAAATCATCAAGACACATTACTCTAATCTGCACGTTATTTACAACTGTAAGGAATGAGTGTAATCCTATAAGTACCTAAGCAAATAACTTCTACTTACTTCGCAGATAGCTTTACACAAGTACAGATGTGTCTCCCGCTTATGTCTTCGATCCTTTTCCATTACATTTACGTTTAACCTCTGAGACAAAAAAAAGAAGGTAAGATTTTAACGTCCCTTATCGCGTCCATCTTCATGAGCGGCAGATCTTAACAAATTATTTTTTCTCATAGGACAAGTTACACTTCGAAAAAGAGTCGCAGAGCCTTATCCAAAACTTCCATATATTCCAAATAACAGAAAAGTCATGTTTCTTTTGCGTAAGTCGCTAAACGCTAGATTTAGGAATTTAAAATGACTCGCTTTAAAATGCGTTTTATACTAGGATAGACAGAATCAGATTCGAACACATGATTATAATTATTAGTTATATAGTAAATTTAGAAATGTTGCACAAAAGGCATCAAGTTATCAAATGAAAGGATATAATATGTATGTATGTATGTGTGCAGGGGCTATTTATATTTCATCTTGTGAAGACGTCGAAGGCAACATATACATGATTTAAAAGAAGATTAGCTGCCCTAATTAATCGCAGTGACCCCTAGAAGAAGATAATGTGTGTTTGCGCGAATTCCAACTCTCATCGGCTGTTCTCTGGTTCGAAGGCCTCCCCCTTTTTTGCCACTGTATAAGGCCCTGCCACCTCTCATTTGTCTGCAGGCGGCATGTGACCCTGATTGTTAGCTTGGTTGGCAAGCAAAAAATGTATGTGGCAACCCAGTGGTTTGCTGATATCTCCGGCTTTAGCGTTCTTGTGTGATACTTGTCGAAATATGTGGCCGATTGGAGTTAAGTTTGTTGTCAATCCAATGTGTTGGGGTTGAATGAAATAGTTTGTGTGTTTACTTAGTTGGTTTCATTTTGCATGTTACCCTACACGTGTTGTTCAATTAACCTTTTGTTGATATTTGCCGGAATGGTTGCTTCCCATACCCTGTTTGCGCACGGATTCAGCTTCACTTTATTTATACTTGACACATTTAAACATAATTTTCCGGGATATTTTTGTTTAGTGTTTAGCCTTTTGCACATTAATTACAACTGAATTTATTGTATTTAACTGAGAAAGATATTTATATATTTCTGCTGAAATTAATACAATTCATTTTGCCACACAAATTTGTTACAGTTAGTACTGACACACACACACGTAATAGACTCCCAAATCCTACATTTGTAGCACTCAAGGGCTGCAATACCATTGCTGATGGTCTATCTCTATCTGTAACCGAATTGAACGGCGTCATATTGAAGTCCGTAACATGTGATGTTTTATACCAAAGCTTTTTGTTGGAACAGAATCATTACTCCCCTCCCCCACCCCCCTCTTAAGAACACAATTTACTATATTCGCCTGCAATACGTCCGCGTTCTATTTGGTCCATATAACAAAAGATCGGCATATTAGTATAGTTATTTTATAATGTACTTGGTTGAACTACTTTTGTAACAACACTAGGTTGAAACTAAATCTGAAAACAATATTAACTTAATTAAAACGCGCTTATCTTCAAAACATTTTCCTTTTAGAAAATTTCACATTACTTTGAGTAAGTCGAGATTTCTAAAATACAAAAATTACCATGTTTCAACACGCTTCTAAGCCATTAATGTTTGAGTAATATTTGACGAATTTAGTTAAGTTGTTGGTGTAAGCTCAGGAATTTCAGAGGTAAAAAAAGTTATGTCATTAAAATATACATACAAAACTATATTCTTAAGTTCATAGTGACATTGGTCTTTCACATTCACTTAATAATAAAAAGCATTGTAAGTACATAGAAAAAATATTTCTATAACATTCAAATTGCAGTAGCTAGAGCATATTTGGTATAGGTCATTCGGAATAAAGCGAACACTTAAGATTTAACCTTTGAAAAAAAAAATTAATTACTAGCGGTTTCTGCATATAAGTCAACATTAACAATAGTTACATTATTATTTGTATGGTTGGCAGCGAATCATTGAATGTAGTTCCGTGTATTTTCTTATTTGAATACATTATTTATGAAATAACATCAAACGCAAACGACGTCTTTGTGTTTAGTTCAGTTTAAAATATTAATTTATACGGAATATTAATTAATACGGAATACACAATTTTATTTCATTAGCATCAGCACAAAGTGAAGTAACCGAGCGCTGTTCATCAATATTGTCTTTGGCACACGCATCTAGTGCTTTGCGCCGCAGAGGTAGTTCAAAATTACGCCGACAGATGGCATCAGAGTTATTTTTTCGCCGCTTCCAGCCGTTTCGCTTGGAAGTGGCTTGCGTTATTGAGTGTGTTTATATGTTGTGTAATAAATATGAGTTTCTGATAAACACATTCAAAATTATTAGAAGTGACTGTTTATGAATATAATTGCTGAATGATGTGAAGTCATTAGTAAACTGTTAATTGTTACGTTGTATGATCGACAGCCTGAGTATCTGGAAATAGAAACAGCTTTTTTTTCCTGTTTCACACATAAAATTATACGTTATTTATTGTTTCTGTTATGTGCGTTGGTGTCGTTCATGGCAATATTCTGAACGGCACTTGAATCCTTGAATTGCGTGTGTCATGTCATGTGCTTTTAGTGGCGGGTTTCAGTTAAAAGTTCGAATATACTTTGCACGCATTTACGTAATGGAAACAGCCCCGTTACAGTAGATACATAGAAACAAGTGTTGTAAGACGTAAATTCGCAGGTATTCATTACTCAGATTACTATTGAGTACAGCAAATATTCAGTACCGTGCATTTAATGAGTAGATATTGTAGATAACATTTATCGAAGCAGTATGCAGTAAATGTAAACATTGTACGAACCTATGAAATAAAAGCACGTGGCAATATTTATGTTTGCGTGTAGCAGATAGATATTTACTGGAATTAAATAGAAATTAATCGGGTTTTTTTTTGAGTACTCACTTTATTCCGAATCACCTATATTAAACATTCTTTCATCTGTTGCAAATATTCTGAAACATTACTGAACTTGAAATATTACTAAAATATTCCTATGTATGTCATGTTTGTGGAAAATAAAGAATACGAAAGTAAAATCCGGATAATAGACCTCAAAAGTTTCTAAGGAATAAAGTTTTTAAGTATAATTCACTTTTATTTTTAGTTTGTTCTTGTGTCAGAAAATTATAAAGCATAAATTACAGCGACATCACAGAGGAACTGCCGAGCAACTTCATTAATCTTCGTTAGCTACTAAATTAAATTAAAACTCTGATTTAATACAGTGTCCAGAAAGGATATACTCTGAAAGCAATAGAATCCGAGATTTGGTAAAGTAAATATTCCGTAACTAAGTTGAAAATGTATTTTTTTTTTCATTAAGCAAAAATTTCAGTTATCCAGAACAGACTTAACCATGTTAAGAATAGTCTACATAACCTTTTCCTTTTATGCAGATTTCACAGGGTAGTAACATTCTCACTATCTTCGTTTGTTAAAGAAATGACAGCAATCTCACAGCTAAGTACAGCTAAGACTAAGGCACAGATAATTTATACATTTGTCATTGCGTGCCCAAACTTAAAACTGTCAGTCCACAGTAGTCGAAATAGTAGGACTTTGACATCCAATAGACAGGCGTATTTAATAACATAGGAAATCGTTGACCTAAAGTCTTTCCAAATGATGACAAATCCAGAAGAAACAGCACAGGTGAGTGCCTAATACTGGTAGAAGAACCATGTGTTACATTTGCGTCCCATATTACACAAGTCAGTCTAGTGCGTGAAGACCTTGTTCAGTGAAAAATCATGTGAATAATTAATTTACATATGCTCGGCAGTTCATGCTGCATTTTCGAGAAAGTGTAATGTATGCTAGAATTGTATTATGAAAGATTTACTTCATATGTTTTTCTATTTACATTTTTGACAAGAAATTGTAACGAGTGTACTAGCGTTTAGTCAAAATTTACATTGGTCAAGCATAAATATTATAATGTATCTGTTTGGTGTAAGTTATTTATAGAGATTCACTTGCTTATAAATATGAGAACCAGCAGACAAACAAAAGAATTCAAAATTTCAAGTCACATTCGCAGTAAATAAAACACGTTAACGACTGCTTCAACTGGAAGTGTTACGAGTTGGCGAGTGCGATTTGTCGGCAAACATTTCGAAAATGTTCCACCCTTGGGCGAGGCGGGGGTACGTGCTGTGAATAGAAGAAGGCTATTTTCCGTCTTGCACAGCGGCGATAAAGTCCAAGTGTAGGAAGCTGTAGAAGTGTCTATATTAGCTTTCTTTACGACTCTTTGGAATCCGTAACTAACCACTGTACTGCTAGTTCTGCTACCTTGGCGGTGTATTTAATAATAGTTTCGCCCACAAATAAATTACATTCTTTTGTTTACAATATTTGTTCAGATTCCCTATTTTTGTAAGTTATAGTATTCTTTGGAAGATTTGTGGTTATTTATTGCAGAAAATTATAGATAATATTATTCTAGTATGAAGGTAGTCTAATGGATGTAAACTACAAAAACGCCTGCCAAAACACAAGTCAAATCACTAGGAATATTTTCGAAATAAGAAACACACAATAAGTTTATTTTGATAAGTAAATGGGGATGGAAAAACAGGACCACTGAGGATTCAATATCAGACACAAAAGCAATTATTTTGCGACAATGCGTTCTGAACACGTACGGTGTATATTAAAAATAAGTTATAATGATCATATATCGCAAAAACGTAGTTTGTCAACCAGACTGAAAATCGTTCTCGATAATTTTTTCAATATGGCTAACCGTTATTGAACGTATTTCATTTTACGTAATATAGCTGGCGTATAAAGAACTTTTGAAATAACATTTTTGATTGAAACGAATGTTTTCACAAGATTAACCAAACGAAAGCATACTTGGGTGCAATACTGAATATTGCCGAAGAGCAAGGTTCTCTCCAAAGCCTGCATAAATTAGTAATCTTATCCACACCAGTCTAATAGCGGGGGAAATTATATTTTTCCAAACTAATAACTTTGAGCTTACTAAACTTCAGTACAACTAACCATTAAATGGCATGTACCAATCGCAGACCAAAGACTACACTAAGTTTCTTTAACCATTTGTTTAAGTTCTTTGACTACACATCTAGCACTCTATTAACAGCTGGTTGACTTATTCCCATTAACACTGAAAATCAGGAAGTGTCTTTCAAGAACATAAAAAAAAAAAAAAAAATAGAACTAGTGTGAAGAATTGGTGTCGTGACGCAAGGGTCGCCGTTGCGACGCAAGTGTCGCCTTTGTGACGTATCTCCTTTGAGACGCAAGGGTCTCCTTCGTGATGCAAGGGTCTCCTTCGTGACACAATAGTCTTCTTCGTGACGCAAGGGTCTCCTTCGTGACGCAAGGGTCTCCGTTGTGATACAAGGGTCTTCGTTGTGACACAAGGGTCTCCGTTGTGATGCAAGGGTCTTCGTTGTGACACAAGGGTCTCCGTTGTGATGCAATGCTTTTCGTTGTGACACAAGGGTCTCCGTTGTGATGCAAGGGTCTTCTTTGTGACACAAGGGTCTCCGTTGTGATGCAAGGGTCTTCTTTGTGACACAAGGGTCTCCGTTGTGATGCAAGTATCTTCTTTGTGACACAAGGGTCTCCGTTGTAATGCAAGGGTCTTCTTTGTGACGTTTTTAAAGTTAGTTTCCTATTTGTATAGCACGGAAACTGTTACTTTTTTATGTCTGTAACACAAGGTTTTCTTTCGTAATTAAAACAGTACTGTAAAAGAGAAAGCTTCAGAGGCAATTCATGTAGGAAGTTAACTTACGTATAGTTTGCATTTACTAAATATGTACTTAAGGGGTTCCAGTAAAATATTGTTATAGGTGAGTCGGAATAAAGTGAGCACTCAAAAAAGCCCTGATTAATTTCTATTTTCTGCCAGTTTATATCTTTCCGCTGCATGTAAACATCAACATTGCCACGTGCTTTTATTTGCATAGGCTTGTACAATGTTTACATTTACGTTACAGTGCTCCGATAAATTTTAGCTACAATATGTACTCATTAAATGCACGGGTGTTGAATATGTGCTACACTCAGTAATAATATTAGTTATAAATACCTGCTAGTAAAGTAGACGCAGATAAACCAGTGTTATAAGACGTTTACTAAGTAAACGTCTTAAAACACTGGTTTTCTGCGTCTACTCTAACGGCGCTGTTACCCTTACGAATCTCGTAAATGCATGCACAGTATATTCGAACTTTTAAATTAAAACCGCCACTAAAAACACACATGACACACGCAACTCAAGAATTCAAGTTCCGTTCAGCATACTGTAATGAACGACGACGACGCACGTAAAGAGAAACAATAAATAACGTATTATCTTAATGTGTGAAACAGGGGGAAAATGCTGTTTCTATTTCCAGATACTCAGGCTGGCGATCATAAAACATAACAACTTACATTACTAATGACTTCACATAATTTATCAATGATATTCATGAACAGTCAGTTCTAATACTTTTATATATGTTTTTCAGAAACCGATATTCATTACATAACGGAACAAATAAATGAATGACGCAATTCGCTTCCAAGCGGCGAAAACCTTACTCTGATGCCATCTGTCGGTGAAATTTTAAACTACCTCTGTGGCGCGAAGAGTTAGCGGCGTGAGCCAACGATAATCGACTCGGTAGCGTCGTTTTGTGCCGGCGCTAATTAAATAGAATTGTACAGTCAGTAGGTATGTCAGTAAGAACTTAAATAAATATTTTTAAGTATATTAAATACAGAGAGGTCGTTCGCAATCGATGTTGTTTCAGTAATTCAGTATTCAAATAATAAAATACACGGAACTACATGCAGTTATTCGCTACCAACCATACAAACAATAATGTAACTGTTGTTAATGGTGACTTATATGCAGTAACGGCTAGTGATTTTTTTCAAAGTTTAAATCTTTAGTGTTCACTTTATTCCGAATGGCCTATATTTCATATGATTACACATCTCAACAGCAAAAACTTCTTTTAAAATAATACGTCTTCTGAACTGTGACAAAATGTCATGATTGATAAATAGGAGGCCTAATTTACACAGGAAAGAAACATTAAATTACTTTACGGTAAACATGAATATTGCAAATGCATTATTGCGAAATAAAGGAAATACTTACAAACGACAATTTCAAGTTACAGAACTAGCGCGGATGCATAGGAATGAGATATTTTGTATTCGTGTAATATTAGATTTATGAAAATATTGTCCTAAAAAGGTTTCTGAATATGTAATTCCGATAAAGTTCGATGTCAGCTTTATCAATGTATATGTGAACGGTGTAAAGAGACTTTGGCAGTATCTTCCCGATTCCTTCTCTCTCACTTCCAGTACGAAGTTAAATGGTGCTCGAGGAAGTGTTATTGACTGCAGGGAAATAAGAACCAGTCCAGGAAGGCGACGGTCTGGAGGAAACGTAGCGTGTACGCAGGGACATTACTATCCACTGGACGAGCTGGAGAATTACGCTGCAGCTCCAGGGAGCTCGCACAACTTTAGTGTTTGTTGTGTCGCAACAGCGTGCCTTCTGAGGACTCTAGTAAGTGGGGAGGGTAGGGGCAAATTGGACGCGATGTTCGCCGAAGGAACTGCAACCCTGCCAGCCTGTTTCCCCGGGGTACAACCGACGACAAATCACGACCCCCCTTCCCTACACAACCCATGAAATCCAAGGGTTGTGGCCTCCCCCCTCTTATTTTCTACCAGTCCTTTCCTTTCGCAACTTCTTCCCGGCCATCTTAAAGACCGTCTCTTTAGCAGGGAGAGACACAGAATCTCGTATAATGCCGTGGCTGTAAAATCTCGGCGGAAGAGGGAGAGAGGAGTTCCAGCAGTGGAGAAACGATTTCATGCCGGATCCCCGGGGCAATTCCCCGAAACTCCCAGATCACTAGGCTAAAGCTACTTTCATGGCTGGGATAGAGTATGTTGGGTGTGCCCTAGAGATGGGAGAGTAGTATGTCGCTGGAACGAACATACAGGCACGTTTATGGCGAAACTTGCGAGTCGCAACAGGGACATACTTTAGTTTACACGAACGTTCAGCCCTCAAGCCGCAGGTAAACATTTTCTGAATTTATATATATATATATAGTTTAAGACCGTTTTCAGATCTTTGTGGCAGTGAAATATTCGAAACTGTGCCACTCAAATGGGGCGTTATTTAAAATTAGAGATTAACATAATTTAAGTATATTTGCGCGTCTGTTAATGTAATTATAATTAGCGCTTATACAGATAATAAACGTTTTACACCATTGGTGCTTATCAACAACTCTTAAATAACGCACACTGTTCAGCGATCAAAGTTTTCTCAAAACTTTGATAATTTTATTCATTGTTCTCCATATATTAGGTATATGTCTTCATTGTTTGATTTAAAACAGAGAAATTACGTTATTCGTACACCATGACTAGAGACCCGGACACAACGCGGTCTGTCGGCTGGACTTCACAGTCCTATGGATACGCTATATTTTCAGTTACTTGTTCATTTGCTGATACTTGATTAGTGAATAGCTATGTGTACATCTGACAATATTACGCGGTAGTACATTAGTGTTTTCACGCTGGTATTTTGTTGGTTCATAATCTTCAAGGTCTACATTTATAACAGTAGCCAATCGTTTACAACTCACGCGTACAAGAGTTTGAAGTTTAACTACTCATCAAATGCATTCGGGAAATTTTCGGGTCTCTAATTACTGCAAAGATGAATTCGGGACATCATAATTGCAACAACTGCGTAGTTATGTACTATAGGTAGAGGCACGAGTGCTTCGCGTATTAATCTGACAACAGCCTAGACTTCTCAGACCTATATACGCACCAGCACAAGTCAAATATCCATTGGCTTCTAATCGTAACACGTGTTACCACCACGACTTGTTTCCTTATTTATCACTGGCTTGCAGTCGTCAAAAGATGTGTTGAAACATTTGTCGTCTATCACAGAAGGAGTAGTGAAGTATATATTATTGGCATTCAACCTGACCTAGAATCAATACGCGAAATAATCGTGCCTCTAACTATAGGTAGAGACTTGAAAAATTCGCAGATTCACTAACATGTAAGGTAGCCTTCAATAATATACGTGTACTGAAGCAAACATCAGCTGTTTATTAGCTGCTCGCTGACACGGTGACGTGGGCCTGCATTGAGTTAAATTTGTATTATTGGCTCAGCAATTTACACGAGATGTCAAATAAGTCAAGAACCAATTGTGAAAGTGACGCTCACTTATAGTTGGTGGAATTCTAGCTTATGCTTAAGAGAAAACGCGAATTTTTCAGGCCCCTAACTATAGGTCTGACGAATGCATTTGCATTCATGGTGCTTTGTTCGCCGAAGTAATTTCACAAAGTTTTGTCTCGTGGTAAACAATTCTTCACTACAGATTATTACCATGAACACATTTGAATTTATATGTATCTAAGGCCGGTATTCCTAAACGTGTGTATAAGGGTTTAGGTGCAGCATATGTCATGCCTAGGCCTTATCGGTATTCCTAAACGTTTGTATAAGGGTTTAGGGTAAGGTCATTGCCTATTCAGGACTGATCTGTGACTTTTCCTTGTCCTAATATAACTACGCATGCGCAGTACGCTTAGCCCTACAGACGGCTACGTAC
>PNEQ01024105.1:0-22969 GCA_003012365.1 Medauroidea extradentata | reverse complement strand
CCCGAGTTCAAGAAACTACCAAGCTATTAGGTACCACTGTGTGGTTGGTTCCCTACCTGAATGAAGAACATGTAGTGAAGATGATGTACCACGAGCCTTTGCCTCCTCAACTTAATGATGGTAGTGTCGGTAATACAAACCTATTTACTCTAGTATGACTAGTAGCGGCTCGTGTGTTGTTGCCAGGTGGGGCTGCAGTTAGTCGGAACTGTATGCTCTTGATGAACGCACCGTAGACCAACGACCATGAAATATTTGCTGGCTACTAGATGTGTTGTGACCACTTAGTAGTAAGGGGCACCTACACATCAGCGTGTCAGTGGCTGTAGAGTCAACCAGCGCACAACCCTGTACAGCTCTTGGCAACTGCAGCCCTACCTGGCAACAACCCACGAGCCGCTACTGAGTATGACAAATTGGTAAGATAACGGTGGCATAATTGTTGCACAACAGTTGTGTACGCATTTGTGAAAGTTGTAAATTTTCAGTATCAAATATAATGTACCACCGGATGGAAGTATAGTTTCTGGTGTATTGTACATGCAGGATAAATTTAATTACGCTTTGCACTAGAAAACCTCGTAACTTTGACGCCTTATTCCGGCGGATAAAATTGTGACGGTTTCATGCGATTGTGTTGAATTCAGTAACACTTTTTAAAAGTCATGTTGGGTCTGGCCTGTTTTCTTTATTCCCAATTAATTATGCTACCGAACTGAAAAGGGAAAATCGTAACACAGCTGATTTAACAGTGCTAAAGCAAACAAATAAATTAGCGTTGTAGATTTCAAATTATAATACAAATGATTATGTAGGCCAACACTTATTTATATAAGTGTACATGTAAAAAATTACACATGCTCTAGGGAAAAGAGGCAGATTACCCGTTAAATAGTTGAGGACTTTTTAAAATCAAATTTTAAAATATTAATCCCGAAATGTAACCGTATACAGTTTAGAATAATCGATGGCTCGAATAAATAAATAGTTCCACGTTTGGAGAATTTTTTAAAACTTTATTGGCAATATTAATGACTTATTAGATTAATGTTATTTTGTTTCGAAGGCGGTGAAGTAACAAATGGAGCAAGATTTGTACCACAAGTTCTTCTGGAAATGTCAACGTTCCATTGGGGACGGCAATATTTTTTTAAAATTTTTGTACTTCCAACGCGGATGGATTCACATTGCAGGTGCTGAAAGAATACAGTTAGTTCGGCTATAAAAATTGATAAGTCAACAGGGAACCTACTCTAAATACATAAAATTAAAATTGTACATAGTTTACATGCACTCCGAAATTGCGGGGGGGAAAATCTAAAGTAAGTTACAACGACAAATCGTTTAATTTTTTTCCGTTGCTCAATTAAACCAGTAAGTCGAAATGCCTTTTGCATATGTCTTTGAATGAAATATTACCTAATTGAATTTTTAATCACGTAATAATGTATTGTCGTTGCAAGTACTCAGACATGCGTAAACGCAAATATTACGTATTTCCCGAGATTAAAGCGGAGTCAAACAGTTTTGACACTCAACATTTTATAGGCTACGTGTACTTTTTCCTCTGGCTGCATTTTTCATAAATTGCCTTGATTCGTGTACATAAATATTTTTTAAACCGTGTGATATCGCACAGTACGCTAACCTACTGAACTATACGCGGTTCGGGATTAAGTGAGCACTCAAAAAAATCCTGCTAAAGTTCTATTTTCAGCTAATTCGTATCTTTCTGCGCGTAACGGCTAACTATGGGGAATGTCTAACATCTCTGGACACCTCACTTAATGTTTGCGCGTATAAGATAAATTGTGTAAATTGTGTAGTTAGTAGGAAACTATACAATTTTATTTTACAAAAATATTGATTGTGTAAAGTACAAGTATGTAGATTTTTGTTGACTTTGTTTCAGTATTCTTGTTTATAAATAGTAAAATGCACGGAACTATGTTGCGTAATTTCGCTGCTAATCATACACGTAGTAAAGCAAATATAGCTAATGTTGATTTGCATGCAATAACGGCTAGTGATAATTTTACAGGTTAAAATTTTAGTCCTCACATTATCCCGAACGACATTTACAAAAATATATTGTGGTTAAAGAAATATTTCTAGAGGATTTACTGAATAATGTTAACATGCTATTCCTAAGTTGGTAGCACGTAGGCCTGTTTTCGAACAAACGTCTACTGCATAAATTCTGCATACCCTGGGTTCTATTCCCACTCCGATCATCACTATTTAGGTTTACCATGTTAATTTTTCTTTTTTCGAAAGCAGTGGCTAACGCTGAAATATTTCCAAATCCATGCCGTGCCCAATTTCATTTTCGTATCCCGTTTGTCTGAACTACTAGTTTGCTCTCTATTTGACGAGAATTTAATTCGAAACACTTGCGTAGTCACAGTCAAGTGAGCACTTTTAAATACTAGAATTTTTTACTGCATCAGGGAATGTGACTTGCGGTCGCTTTTTTTAAATTACATAGAAGCGAAATAAATAAACATTATATATATATATATTTCGCTACATTTTAAAGTTAACATATCATGCCAGAATTACACAATATTTTATTATTATTATTGGCCAGGAATACTCTCCTTATCGTGAACAACCAGAGTAGTCTGTTGATAGTAAATTGAGGACTTAGTGCATCGTATGAGAATGATAATAAAGCTGTGTTTTTTGTAGCCTCATAATTTGTTTTGCGATACAGCCAAATACATACACTGGGTTTATTACGTACACTAACTTGCTCAGTTTATTTTAAACAAGTGGCGGGAATGTACAATTTTGATGGAAGGGGAAAAATTGTCCACTTACTGTTAACATCATGTAATTCAACAAGACCGTCGCATATGATGGCCAGCAAGAACTAGAAGAGTGAACAGGGGTGTAGAAATAAAGGGACTCGGGCCAAGTACTGGAACGTGATGACGGCGACGTTGCCAGGAATACCGTAACGCGAGCAAGTGGTGCTATGCTCTGGCGATAACACCCCCATTTAACTCCCCCTCCACTACTTCAAATAGCTCTTCACGCCTGACCGCAAAGCCCCAGCACCAAGATGGTGCATCGAGACGGCAAGGGTGTACGAGGGACAGAAGGGGAGGGTAAGGCGAATATTTCGTAAAACATAATCGGCTTATGATGCGCTTAACAACCCTTTCCTCCCCTCAGCCGGCATATCCGTCCAGACTCTCCACCCCTTTTCCCCTGTCACACTTTCCATCCCCCTCCACCCCTTTTCTCCTACAAAGACCTTGGGGACGTGCTCATTGAAAACGAATGACTCGTGAAATGCTGATAGTCTTCAGAAGGAAGGATAGAAGGGAGAGGATAGGCAAAGGGGAGAGGGGAGGAACCTGTCAAAATTTTCATCGCGACAGAGCAACAGATGGCGACGAGGGAAGTGGGGAGGAAGAAATATAGAGAAAGAGAGAGAGAGAGGAACGACTGTTGGGCGAAACTTCACATACTTTCTCACTAACACGCCGAATTATGAATACTACTCACACACACGGTCCAGCGTTTTAAAAGTATATCATCCTATTAACTAAGTCCCTCAAAACACAAATACAGAAAACGAGTACGAAAGAAAACAAACGAAAACCATGCAACAGCTTGGGGGTAGGTGGGAGGAGGTATATTAGTAAAATAAATAGGCTTTTCGTCTCGTCAACAGCGAGATCATTATAGACGATGACACAACTTGGTACAATGACAGGAGCTAGGAGAGGAATCGGCCATGGTCTTTGCTTTCACCTGGAGCGATTTCGGGAAACCACGGAAAACCGAAATCAGGATGGCCGGAGCCGGGGATCGAACACGGATCCCACACATGAGGAGTCAGCGAGAGATTTTGGTCAGCGCTTAACATCGAGGACTTCAGCTCTGGTGAGGGGCGACATGAGGTGAGTATGGAGCAGCGCCGGAATGAAAGGACGGGGGAAACGGGAGATCCCCGAGAAAACCCGCCGACCAGCGGCATCGTCCGGCACGATTCCCACACGCGAATCCTACGTGAGGAGGAGGTACATCTTGTTGTAGGTAGAACCGGTCCTAAAAATATTATGGTTACAGTTCTATTCGTTAGAGTAGCTCTTGTACAATCATTTTACAAACACCCAGCGAGTTGTGGTGGAAGCTTCGGCTGTCGGTCTCGCGACAGCTCGACCTCCGGGCCAACGAGCTATATAGTAAACATAGAGGGGCGTAAACAGCAATCTCCAAGGCTCTGAGGTGAAGCCCAATGCAACGTGGTATTTTGACTCTAGATAAAATTGCGGACTCTTGTTTCCGGTCGAGAAACGACAGCGATTATGCTAATTTAAACTATATTACAGTATAACATATTACAATAATTATTAGCATTTTTTTCCTGTGTTTAGCGGGAATATAGTGGAGCTATAAAGTAACGGATTTTATGCGAACATAATGACGGATTTTTAACATAATGTTGGCCACACTGCTGTTCGCCATGTTTTCTGGGGTCAAAACAGCCGTTCAATTGGGCTTCACTTTGGAAGCGTTACCGCCCCTCTACGTTAACAATATAGCTCGTTGCTCCGGGGGCATATGAGGAATCGACTTGTACAATCTCTCCCATTTCTATGGGTATATCCGGGCCACCCTGGCGAGCTATCGACCGTGCACAGCGCGGCGAAGGTGCGCGCGCGCTGTTATGGCGAGGTCGTGTTTCCGCGGGTCGGAGGGTTAAACGCTAAGTGAGACACGGCGTAAGCCGCTTACCCCAGCACCCGCCTGTTAACAGCCCTGCACGCAACTGCAACCCCCCCCCCCTCCTTCTACTGACTAAACCTTCCTGCCGCTAACCACCACGCACGCGTATATATATACACACGCGCGCCATTCGAGGGCTGCAAGTTAATAGCATTACTCCGTGACGTATATCAAGCAACCCCGTCCGCGGAGCTGGCGAGAGTCACCCCGAGATACAAAGTCTGCGTCGTAGCGTAATAGTAAACATATGTTTGATATGCACCGGGAGTTTCTGCTTCGCGGTTTATTGGCAGTGTGCCTCTCGTGCTAGAGACATCTCTATGACCGTGCCAACACGTCGGTAATTTGTGGGTAGAACCCACAACATTCTGAGAGTTACGTACATCATATCACTAGAGCCACGATTTTATGACGAAAAGATTTTTGCAACATTTGGTTTCAATGCGTCATGTGCACACCTGCAGCTCTGCTACATCGTCTGTGATTGGTTGATTTTACTCTCACTTGTCTTGGAAAATCACAGACGTACGGAGTCACAATAATATTATTCTGATTGGTGCAGTAAAATGAGAAACGTGTTTCAACAAAGACACGCTGCCAATAACCATGACGCAAAGCTACCGATGTGCACGAGAGACACAGAAACAAAGTGGGGCAAAATTCTTTTCGCGACAAAATCGTGGCCCTACATATCACTGACCATAACGGGAAGGTAGTACGTATGCGCGTAAGGTATTGGTTCATGGATGGGTTGAGTGAAAAGTAAAGTTGTATCTTAGCGTATCTGTGCCCTCCTACTGCAGGGTCGGCATGGATGAGAAAGCAGGCACTCGTCGAGCCAAGTCAACTGTTCTTTTCCTTAAGGCCGCGGTTCACCTAAGTTTCAACGTCTTTTTTTTTTATATTGGTACCAGATAATTTTTTTTTATTTTATACATAAATTGTGATGAAATCTTCCCCTTAGGAAATTTTTGTATCTCTCATAGTTTTTGCGTAATGAGTCGTAAACGTCAGAAATTGCACTTTACGGTTTTAAGTACGCCACTAAAACCAACTGACATACCAAACTGAAGATATTCACACTATATAACAATGTTGTTGGCTATGATTTGACATATATAAAAACAAAAAAAAATATATTTTTTTTGTATTTTTTAAAAATTGTTGTACTTTTTAAATTTTCATTTCAAAATTCAGCATTTTTTATTTTATTTTTGGTTTTTATATATGTCAAATCATAGCCTACAACATTGTTATACACTGTGAGTTTTGTTGGTTGGGTATGCCAGTTGCTTTTAGTGGCCTACTTAAAATCGTTAAGTGCAAATTTTGACGTCTACGACTCATTACGCAAAAACTATGAGAGATACAAAAGTTTCCTAAGAGGAAGATTTCATCACAATTTATGTTTAGAATAAGAAAAAAAAATATCCGGTACAAATATAAATATAAATAAAGACGTTGAAAACAGGAGAACCGCGCCTTTAAGGGTGTTCAAGTGTGATAAAATCATAAATTTATATATTTATAAATAGTGTTAGTTTTGTAAACGATACTTGTGAGCACTGTTTCCTCTTACAAAAAAAATTTTCGCTTTATACTTTTCTCATAACGGTGCGACAAAGTCAAATTTTGCTTGTTCTGCTGCCATGCAAATAGTGAAAACCAACTGACCTACTTGAATAAAGTAATTCACTGTGATATTACATCTCATGAGCTATGCAATAAAGTTTTTAAAATACCATAACGTAATATTTTCCATTTTAAAAAAATTGCAAAAGTACTGGAAAAAAGTTGAAAATCCAGCATTTTTTTAAAATACAAAAATAGTTAACGGGATTTTTTAAAAACGTTTTACTACGTAGCCCGTGGCATGTTATTTCACTATGAATTATTTCACTTACGTAAGTCTATTAGTTTTCACTAATTGCATGGCAGCAGAACATGACAATTTTTACTTTGACGCACCGTTATGAGAAAACTATTCGAGTTAAAATTATTTCTTAAGAGTAAAGTGTACTCACAAGTATCGTCTACAAAACCAACACTATTTCATATAAATATAAAATTATGATTTTATCATACTTGAACACCCTTAAGGGCGTGCTAGATAAATAAGCGCTGAGCTCTACAATTGAGTAGTTGGCAGGAATAAAGGCCTTAGTAAGAAAACGGCATTATGAGATAATGGCAGGTATATGTTTAGGTGAAATTCCTTCTTGTTTTATTTTACGTCTAACTCATATGATTTTTCTTTTACTAACAATAATTAGTAGCTACTTACATTACACAAGTTTATAATATTTACTATACACAGAGTCAAAGATAAAACAGCAATTATTTATAGTATAATGTTACCAGTCCAGGTCAAGACAAAAACCCATAAGTTGGTGAAGAATTGAGATATCGGTAAAAAATTTTGTGTGTATCTTCTATGGACATTATGGAAGAAAAAAAACTGTTTCATGGAAGGAATACCTCGGCTCACTGAAGCATTTATTCCAGCAAACTCCTCAATTGAGCTCTACATTTTTTGAATGTCAATATTATTTGACAAATGATAGTTATATTCGACAAATTTATGAACAAACATTTACCCAGAATTACGCATTTGATAGGTGTGATCTCTTGTGCCGCAATTAAATGTACGAGATTTCGACGTCAGAGATTCTTCTTCAGATATTGGCCTACGTTACGCGAAAAAATTTTTGCTCAGAAAGTTAGCGATAACTATTGTCTAGGATTATTTTTTTTTTTTTTTTGTAAATTAACTTCGAGAAACTTACGACTCTAAACTGATGTTTTTAGCGCTGAATTATGTACTACGCACTCTTAAGGCGCCCGTCTGCCTTGTAAACTCAAAACATCACGTTAATTAGAAAAAAAAAACGGCTACAACTAATAACGGGATTTGTGTGAAACTACGATGGAAAGGTTCATTGGACTTTGCTTAAATCGTACCACCAATTAAAAAATAGTGTCCCCACTGAAAAGAGTCAATCAAGCAAGTGGTCTACGATACCACTGCACGTTGTTTCAGTGTCTTGCGGTAGAGGCGATACCGCACCAGATGAGCCTGTCAACATCGCCCTTGGCGCCGTGTCTCACACAAACACACGGCCACCAGGCGGCCGCTTTAAGGTCTTGTTCCCGAGTTTTTTTTTTCAGACTGGTGCCAATAACTCAAATATTTTTTAATCAAAAGTTTTGAAAAAAAATTTGAGCCACTGTGCAATCACACGATGCACAATACTGTGGACGCGTTTTTTTTTTTCAAATAATGTACCATTCGCCAGCAAAAAAAATAATAATTTCCTTCATTTTTGCTTATTTTCACGACGAAAAACGTGGTACTTTGGGTAATTAAATCTAAATAACCGTTCAGTATAATTCTACAAAAAAATTCAGCTACAAATTATAACATGTAAGTGTCAAAACTGTGCAGCGAAATTTTTATATGAGTATTAGGTAGCAATAAAAAAATATTTTCGAAATCACTGCAAAACTCTGTTAACAAGGCCTTAATAGTGACGGTACGTGAAGAGCATCGTGTGCATTCGGGAACACCTGGGTTCGATCCCCGGCTATGACCATCATCATTTTGGCTTTCAACGGTTTCCCGAAATAACCCTGGGCGAGTGCTGGGATGATTTCTTGAGATAGGCAGGCCATGGCCGAGTCCTCTCCCAGTTTCTGTCCGTGTATCAAGTTGTGTGTAACCGTACAACAACCTCGCTGTCGACGAGACGTAAGTATCAACAAAAATAAGCTAAAAAATACACAAAAATTATTAATAAATTTAACACACCGACGTACTGAGTGTTAAGCAAGTGAGCAAGGTAAAATTTTGTTTCTTGTACATCAACGGTACCGTTCATATAAGTTTTTTTTTTAAATAGTCAAACTGAAACTGATTCGACCAGACATAACAACACTCAACAGTGCAATTTTTTACAAGCAGAAAAACGTCATTTATCCTTTACATATATGGTAGCAAAAACTTCCTTTTCTTAAGAGACATAGGAAACTTGAGGGTAAAGTTAACTGTTCGCTAACCCCAATGTGCTGGTAATAACAGTAGGCTAGATGTGAGAGTGTTTTATGGTCCTTTAACGAGGTCTTAGAGCCCATGTCACTGAGCATAATGAATTTTTTTCTTAATTTCTTACTGTTTCCAGATTTTGAAAGATTTACTTGGAAATATTTCGTTAAGGGCTTAGCTATTTACACTGCCTTTTATTACGCACATTGTATTCAAAATTGAAAATCATAATTTTGAAACAGTTAAACTAATTCAAATGTAAGATAATAACTATCTCTAAACATAAAGAATAAATAACTCATGGGATCAATTTAGTACATAAATACGTACCTTATAATAAAATGCAACGTTTCTATTAAGGCATAATACCGATAATTTGTCACGCCCTTAATTTATTAAACGAAAATTGGATAATTTTAACTTATGTAATTTCCCTAAATAAAAAAAAATTGGTCCCGTAGTTATAGCACAATCGCCTATCAAAGTCACAAAATGGCAGCTGCGGCGTAGCCAAAATAATAAAAAAATAATTAACTTCCTGAAACAAGATAATTCATATTGTTATTGATGTCAGCTACTTCAAGGCACTTTTATAAACACAAAGCTATACATTTTTGTATTTTTCAGAAATTTATGAAAATTAGTACATTTTTGCATAACTTTGACTTCTGGTTACTACTGAAATTTTCAAACCTTACTTTTGTCAACCATGTCATAAAATGCATTGGTACACTGACTATCAATTACTGTAATTTTGAATTTATTAGTTAATAATGTTTTTATTTTGGCTACACCGCAATGGCATTTTGTGAATTTGATGAGTGATTATGCAAAAACTATGGGGCCAAATTTTTTGTTATTGGAGATAAATGAGTGTTATCTGAATTGTAAAAGTTGAACAACGTTGGCACAAATTTAAAAAAAATACATTATACGGGTCCAACCCCCTTAAATGAGCTGAATTATAAACACAAAATCCATGTCCGAGCCAGGATTCAAACACAGGAATTCTTGCACCGTAGATCGGCGCCTAAAAGACTACGCTACCGAGGCCGGCCAATAACAGTAAAGGTTTGGTATCGATACCAGCTATCGTTTGTTTCATGCATTGCTTCCGTTTTCCACACAGCCCATTAGAAACTTTACAGTTTTAACACAGAACGCGTGTGGTTTGCCCCGAAACAATTCACACGTTTCACAAATTGCATCATAAAATTATAGTAGGACAAAGATACTACAGTTTATTGAAGACAGTACTGGCTGTAAACATTTCCGCGATTTTCCAGTGTCTCTCTATTCATATTGTTACGGGGGTTTTTCACAGTGTACATACCCGAGATTTGTGTTCTGCCGACCGTCTAGCTACACCAGTTGAACACTGTCCCCGCGTTATGCTGGAATCACAACAGCATGACAGACGCGACGCGAAGGGCACGGTGCGACACTAAAAATTCTTGTTATTGCGAACACTAGTTCCGTCTGTTTCCCGACTAATACAAAAAAAAAGTATTAACTGTAAATTGCTATTTACCACTATATACTAAACCCCTATTAGGACTGCCATAATTTTTTACAGTATTTAAATTATTTCCCCGTTTATTGGTAACATATTTTTTATGTGCCCACCACTCCCATTCAGAAATGTGATAACAATGTCACAATTACACGTTTGCTTTAAAAAAAATCATGGTTTTCTTGTAACAACAACAAAAATCTCTTCTAAAGTAAATTAATGCAATTTACTACCAACTCACCAGTTTCACCGACATTTCGAAACAAAACTAAACTTTATTTTTTCATCTTTGTCGCGTCCGCAACGCGAAGAAAAAATAAATACTTTCTATCCGGAATCCTCTTCCCGTCCGCCACATTTGTTGCGCTGACGTCACAGAAACCTCGGCTCCTGACTGGCAGACGTCTGTTGTTATTCGCGTCGCGTCAGTCGCGTCACTGTGACTCCAGCACTTCTCGCCGAAGAGGATAGGCAGAAAGAGAGAGAGAGAGAATGTAGTAGGTTGGGGAAGTGCATTAATGTAATGCCGCGCGCAGTCCGTAGTGTTGTTCAGCAGTTGGCGCCCCAGAAAGGGCAAGGGTGTGAGGGTGGGGGTGGTGGGGGAGGACGGCTCTCAGGAAAGGTCCATCAATCACACGGCTCGCTCGAAACCTTGTCTACACCTGAGATAATTCCCGCAGAGATGGATCGCTGCCCGCGCGGCTCGTTCACTGTTAATTGAACACTTTACAGATCAACTCACCGGCAAAAAATATACATATACATTCACTGGCTGACCCTGCATATGTATGAAAACTCTATAGAGTGCATCTGCCTCAAGGTAATGTCGCAACAATTGACGTAGTTTTGGTAACTTTTTAAATGTAAAGTGACATCTGTTAGACTGTATTATGTATCAACCGACTAGGCGCCAATTGTTATCAGTAAAACGCTTTATGTTTTTCACACTTGAAACAGTCTTACCAAAATGATATCAGTCATAGGTCCTATAAAGTCAATTTTTATAACAGCATGATATAGCACTAAAGTACTTTCTGTAATATTGTTTAAAAGCAAAAAAATAATAATAATATGTAATGGCGCATAGTTGATTGATGCTTAACGACTTCCTATTTATCATCTATCAGTGCAATAGAATTACACTTTTTTCACACACCTTGGCAGAAGGCTTGTGAATAGCGTGCATGCTGGAAGTGTTGGCTACACGAACATTACAGCGCTAAATCATGTTATGACTTACGTGTGACTTTGGCGTGGTACAGACGCTGTCAATCTCGAGATATGGACGTTAGAAAGTTCGTATTTATGTGCTCCACTCTGAGGCTTACTTTCATTTGTTCGAGTGCTGCCGATACCATCTTATCAGTAACATATATTAAAAACAATTGGAATTTTTATAAATTTCCAAAAAGACAATATAATATCGTAAACAGTAAGTTGTTGTTATTAATTTACAACACACTAACAGTACGACAGACACGCAAAGACTCTTTGAGTCTAGCAGTATAAAATAATGTACAGGAGTTCCTTATATAACGTAAATGAGAACTAAGAAGTATGTTTGAAAATGCATCCCTTAATGGGGTTAAACTGGAGATGAAAGTTTGTATGGAAGTACGTCAGTTTTTAAGTTGGAAATTGGTGTGTAGGCTTCTGTTTATTTAATAAAAGTCAGTTGTATCTGCATATTTTTTTGTAAAATTAATTCCTTAAGGGGGCAGAATAAGGGACGAAAGTTTGTGTGGGGAGTAAATAATTTTTCAGATTAGAATCGTGTAAATTTGTATTTAGGATTCTGAAGAACTTGGAAAGTAAGTACCCAATAAAAATACTTTTTAACTGATTCAAGGGTTGAATTATCAAAAGTGAAATGTCACATGCAGACGTGAAAATTAAGACTGCAAAACACGCATGAAAACTAACGGGGAAGAAAGAGATTCAGAGACATTTACGTAGTTCAAGTCAGTAACTAGTTGTCCTCGCGGAACTAATTGACGAGTGTTTGTGGGAAACAATTTAAGTGTCAGAAATTCACATTTTGAGGTTTTCCATTGAAAAAAATATATGTCCTGTACCTAAAACCGTAGAAAGTTAACACATTGTTCAGTTCAAACAAACGTTCGTAGAATGCACTAGGTCTAACTCCATAACTGTTGACATGGAGAATGATACACGTGCCATCTGAATTAACATTAAATTTTTTTCTGTAACAGTTATTTCCACACACACACTCCTGTAAATAAATGTAACACAACATTCGAATTATAAAATAATTTGTGACAGTTTTTTTTTTTTTCATTTCCTGCAAAACTTACAATTTGGTACTTATATCGTATCCCACAAACACTCATCAATTACTCGCCGCGACCACAGAGTGGAAAATAGGACAAGGGCAGAGCGGTTACCCCCAAAAAATCTCTTGAAACATTTGAAAACAATCTTATGGTTATATCGAGATGTTTCCGATGGGTAGAGATGATGGTTTACCGCGGGAAAACTTGACTGTTTGTTGTATTTCAACACACGTTCAGCTTACCAGAAGATTACTGGGTTTAGCTTGTATTTGGAGCTGTTACCCTATTTGACTGAGCCAATAAGAATACCGATATTGTAATATTTGATGCCTGTTATTGGTCTGCAGACAGCTACGTTATGTCAGACGTATATCTAAATCATACAGGTTGCCAGAAACTACAGTGTTTTTAAAGGTATGTTGGCACAAAACATTTTCGCGATATACTGTCATCTCTACCGACGGGGTATCTCATCAGTAGAGACGGGAACAATTCGCGGGTTCTCTGAAGTGTAGGCTAGCCTCCAAGATTATGTGTGTATTCAAGCAGACATTATCTGCTCACTGGCTGCTCGATGACGTAGTGATATGGGCCTGCACTTAGTTACTTCTGTACTATTGGCTAAGACACTTCCAAGAAGTGTCAAATAAGTCACGGGCCAATTGCGAAAGCGGCACGAACTTAAAGTTCCTGGAATTATAGCCTGGAGCCAAAAAAAGACGCCAATTGTTCAGGCCTCTGCTCATCAGGCACACGGCTAGTTTAATACATAACTAACAGAGCTGCCAGAAATCTATATTTTGTATTACATTGCAACACTGGGGCCGCGCACATCTCAAGACACACGTCAAACTGGATCAGTATTAACCTTGGCCCGACTACCGAATTAACGACCAATTATCGCGACTCTCGTAGCCATGCTACTCCAAGTAGTCAACCCAGTATTTAATGAGCTTTAAAAGTCTGGCGAAACGACCCGCGGAACCGACGTGTACTTAACGCCTAACCACGTCCTATAAAAATGTGATAGTTACCGTCATTATTGCCACCAGACTCGTATAAAGCCTACGAAAAACTTCATTAAATATTTGTTATGGGATTTTCTGGCTGTAAACCCCGTTCAGTAAAATCCTAAACTTGGATCACGATTTCTCGTTTACAACTTAATGTTGGGGAGAAAAAGTGTTGCAACAGGCAATAATTTATTAATTGTCTCTCACAATTACTACGACAGAAAGCATCGTTAAGATTTGTTTCCTTCGTTAGTTGATATAATTGTGCAAAGAAAATTTAATTTAAATTTGAAATAATATAACATGTTATTAATATGCTTGTTTAAAGGCGATGCTTTCTAACCCTTCTATTGCGTATGTACACTCTAAAAATAACTAGTAAATTTGTCACGCTAGCTTATAGGAGTGGAAAGAAAGTAGGTATAGTAGAATTGTTTCCCAGACATCCATGCAAGTACTCCCAAACATTTTTATAACACAGTCAAATGTATGCCGAAGTTACCAGACTTGTATTGTAACAAATGTAAAAGTTTGCATATTTACAAGGCGGAAGTACGGTAACTATTCCATACTGCGCTTAGGTTAATTACTTCCTAAATATTTTAGGAGTTTTTTTTAAGTGTATGGATATTATAATGCACGTCGTTTGCAGTTAAAAACACTTTTTGAATACAGACCGTAGTCTACATACACACATTCTAAATAACGTGTTTACAAATACCTTTAAGTAATTGATTCCAGGAAAAAAGGGTTTAAAAAACGAAACAGATTTACGAAAAAAAAAAAAAAACTCCCCTCGCTACTTCTTGAAGTGAAAGGAAAACAATAGCAGTAGTACTAGCATAACTTATACGTGTTGCTAAAAGAACGTCGTTGCAGGTAAGTGTTTACCACAAGATGAGAACTAAAGTTTGTTATTATCATGAATAGCATGCGGAGTTTCATATTGTACTAAGAGTATTACA
Organism: Medauroidea extradentata; assembly: GCA_003012365.1. Lineage (NCBI taxonomy): Eukaryota > Metazoa > Arthropoda > Insecta > Phasmatodea > Phasmatidae > Medauroidea > Medauroidea extradentata. Next base: position 8,399 of record PNEQ01024105.1, on the reverse strand, counting down.
ATATTACGTCATAGCTGTGTCTGATGTATGCCCACTCCTTACTTCACCGCACCCACACTAGGAAATATTATCAATATTTCAAAATAAAACGTTGTATTATAATATATGATTATTTTAAAATTTACAACGGATTGCTCGGAAATATATGAATATACCAATATTTCTAAATACAGTGAAACCCCTCAAATTCGAACCCCAGGAACCCGAAATCCCAGGAAATCCGAACGAGTTCTCTTTTGATAAACACACATGAATAGTCATAAAACAAATATGTATATATTCTATATTGTGACATTATTTTAAATGGTTGGTTGAAAATTAACGAAGAAGTACAGTTAGCATGCATAACAAAGTGTAAATGTGTCTGCATACATACTTGTCATCCAGGATTGAAAAATGGCCTGCCTTCCCACCACCCGCTCACCAGTCAAGGTCATTTACCTCGCTCGTCGCCCGCCAAAATCACTCTTTCTCGCTCAATGTACAGTCCTATACCGTAACGAGGGCTCGTTATTATGTTGTACATAGATTTCTGCTAATCCGAACCAATTGAAATCCGAACAGGCTACAGCCCCAATTAGTTCGGATTTGACTGGTTTCACTGTTACAAACTATTTCTTATAGATTTTTGTCTACCTTTTGTGTTATTTAACCTGCTACAACATATTTCACAAAAAAGATTGTAAAACAGTTACACGACACCAACCTTGAATCTATTTTACTTACGAACACTTAGTAAATATTAGTATAGATTTAGTCCCTATGTGCATGTAAAATTTTTAAACCATTTTAAGAATACGCAACATACGTCGCGTACAACGTAAATTACAATTCTTTGTAAAAAATATTAGTTTAAAAGCGTATACGTATAAAATACAAAATAAAATTGCACTAATAATATCGTCTAAGAAAAATAGTCACAGTCTATCTAGATAACAAATAAAGATAGTTAGAATAGGGGCCCTATATAGATCTAAGCCTTGCGTCAGACACTTAATATATATAAACTCTTCTTCATTACCAAAAATATAATATTATTTGTTTTGTTACGTTAACATATCACTTATTTAAATTTTTGCTGCGCCTTACTTCTTATGACATTCTCTCGAAAACTACTGATTTGCCTGTATGATATGCAACCCACTCTTCTTACTGTTCCAGCGGTTGCATAGCTGAAGGCGTTGCACGGAAAACCTTGGGCTTTTTCGACGGAACAGAGTACGTACACAATAATAATGGTTTATAAATAAATTATTTGGTAAACACCTCGAAGCATTGTAACTTTCTACTAAAACAATCCACATCTCACAAATATTCCAGCCGGCCAAAGGCTTCTGAATTGCCACTCAAATGAAGGATTGAAGACTATTTTTATTTTAATAACTTTAGAAGTACAATGACAATTCATTGTACACGGTGCATACCGAAGTGGAAATATTGATCCAGGATATTTTTAGGGATGTTTAACTAAAAGGCTAGGTATACCGTGTTTCGGAAAACTTCATTTATATTTTGTAATGTGTTTCACAGTAAAAATATTTTTAAATCTTAAATTAACCTGAAATGTCAGTTTCACCGTTTTTATTACAAGTTTTGATCTTTCATTGTGCCACATAGCATAAAATATTAACACTTGTTTCCCATTAGAAGCGGTCAAATTTTACTGAGTTGTTAACGAAACAGAGTAAAACGGGGCCGGGTGGGCGTTCATCCGAATTTTCTCGCCACCAAACATTCGCAGCGAGAGAGAAAATATGCGCTCGTCCTTGGGAAGGGCATTCGGAACGGCCAGGAGTCGAACCCGGTTTGCAGTGGTGGAGGGTGCGTGATCGAGCCACATAATTGATCAGAGTTTAGCGGGAGAAATGCAACTATGTCTCAGCCGTTCTGCGCAAGCACGAGTAGTTACGAACCACGTTTTTATTTTTAATTCCCTAACCTAAAAAAAAAGTGACCTTTCAATCAGAGCCAAGCATTTTCCGATAGTCTACACCAATATAAGCTAAACAAAAGTAATTTAAACTAATCCAAAATAATTTAAACTAACCTAATTGCCTCAGGAGACGGGGAATGCTCATGCGCATGAGAGGAGGACCTTACACAAGGCGCTTATGAAAACTCATTCGCTAGAGTAGGGTAGGTTATTTGTCACGTGACCACGGTTTGTCGATTACCAGGAACTTGATAACCCCTGCATTGCTATTCAAGGTTTTAAAACACCATGAATTAAAAAAGGCTTACATATTATCCACATGATAAACATTGTCCTAAATGCCACATCCACAGTGCACTATTTACATGTTTTATGTTCAAATTTAAATGTAATATTAGTCGAAATATCAAACTCGGGTAAACTTACCCGGGGTAACATTTTAAAAACAACAAAAACTTGGAAATATGGCTGACCTTCCCTACCTTAGTGGATTTTCATAAGCGCTTGTAGTATGAATTTCTCCCGCTAGACTGTTCTCACAATCACCCCCCCCCAACCCCCCTAGGGGCAAGGCAGAAGTGTACACCGACACGCGTGGCTGTAATGTGACCGAGAGTGAAGTATAGGAGCACAGGTGGATGCTCTCCTGTTCACGGCTAACAACAGACTTAACCAGACTGGCACGCGCATATTCACCGGCCAGTGATCTTGTTGCGAGGAGGGGAGTGACAGTTAGTGGTGGCGCCTCCCCCATTCCCCCTCCTAACCTCTCCAGCACGAGAAATTAGTTGCCATGGACACAAATCCACTTGCAGTTTAGCCAGGCGACCGAGCCAGCGTGAATCTGTTTTCAAACACTCACCATTCTACTTTCCCCACTTAAACATTTAAACCGCCCTCCTTTTTCCTACGCGGTGCCATTTATTGCGTTACTCGCCCACAAGCACCTGTTTAGATAGCAAAATAATTGCTTAAGTGGGCTTCGCACTTAAACTAAAGCTAGAATTGTGAAAAACGAAAGAAAGCGAAATCCTAGATAACATGAATTGCCAATTTTTGAACTTTGTAAGTAACACTATTGTAGCTTAGAAATATGTACTCCTGCTAAAAGTACTTGATCATAATGTTGGAAGAAAACTGTTGCCAATTGTGACTATTTTATTTTTTTCATGTCGGTTTTGAGAAATTTGTAATTTCCAGTTAATGCAATTTTAATTAATTTATGTATCCTGCCCTCCTAATAGAACTATACAACTGCCGTATAAATATTATTGTGGCATTTGATGGAATTTTTACGTACAGTAACATTAAACGTTTTAGTACGAAACAGAAACTTTAAATTGTGTTTCTTTAAACTAAAAAATTCAACATGGTTATTACAAACATAATTTTACTGGTACCTCAGATATTATAAAAAAAGACAGCTGGTTTAGATTGATTTGAACTCCAAAATTTCCATGCGGATTTGTAAGACACCAAACTAGAATCGTCGGTTGACCTTTATTGCATACTGTTCACAAATAAAATTGTACGGTCAGAGCTTGAAGTCGCGTAAAGAAAACAAGTGCTACGACAGCACTGCACGACAGAGATGATTCTACAGTCAACAGCAGCGTCAGTGATGCCACCATTCACGACATCGATTTCGGGAAAAAATTATTTTCTGCGCTGAGAAGAGGAAAACACTGATAAGTGAATGAAAACAAAGGAAAAGTTTGTTAGTATGGGTATCCGAGTTTATTTGATAACGAAAATTCTTATTTGCTCACAATTTTCAAGGGTATCGAAAAACTACGCTTAAAGATAGCAATGTGAGCTGCATCGAGATAATCAAAAATTCCAGTGGCGGGCATTTATGTAAGTTCCACAGGTACTGTTGCACGTCGGATATAATTTAACATGCATACCTCTATCCTTGGTTATGTCAGGGATCCAAGGTATGCAGGACCCTTAAGAAACAGGGTGCCGCCAGCAACGCTTTTTTGTACCCATACGGCAAAGTCTGGTTGAAGGGTTAATACTTCCGGCCGTGGGTTGTTGGATTGAAATGAGTAGCTGTAAAAAAGAAGTATGATAGTTGTAAGTAGCACGGGAAGGGGAGGAGGGGTCATCTGTCGAGTGTAGCTGTCGAGGTCTAGGATGGAGGGGCAGTCTAGTTCAAGTTTAACATGCACATAGGGGTGTGGGGGGGCAGGGGTTGAGAGAGGAGTGCATCCATCAACACATGCCCGCGTGACGCGGCATCAGGGCTGCCAACAGAATTTATGTGCCCCTAGGCAGCTGAAACAGTGCTGCCCCCCTCATCACAAATAAAACACCACCACACTACAGGTTGTTCCGAAATTGCATGTCAATATTTTGGGGATACGATCTCCACAACTAGAGAAACACAATATGTTATATGAACATGGGTTCGAAAATACGCAGCTTATACACTGTAGTTCACAGTTCGTGACGCATAGCGTCGTGTTGTGTGGAATGCCAACGCAGCTATTGTTGGCAGCTACTATTAATAGGTGATTCAGAATAAAGTGAGCACTCACAAAAGCCCTGATTAATTTATATTTTCTGCCAGTTTACATCTTTCCGTCAAATGTAAACATAAACACTGCCACGTGCATTTATTTACATAGAGTTGTACAATGTTTACATCTATATCAGGCTACACTGCTTCGATAATAATGTTATCTACAATATCTACTCATTCAATGCACAAGGGCTGAATATATGATATAATCAATAGTACACTGAAAAAAATACTTATTAGTCACTGCAAAATATTTTGTTAAAATGGACCTTACCAAATTTTTTTGTAGTGACCACAAAAAATTTTGCTGTCCACAATAAAGTTTTGCCGTGACTACAAAAAAAATTTTGTAACCACTACAAAAAAATTTGCTAAGGTCCATTTTAACAAAATATTTTGCAGTGACTAATAAGTATTTTTTCAGTGTAGTCTTAGTTATAAATACCTGCGAGTTAACGTCATATAATTGTGGTTTGTCCATCTATTCTAATTTATACAACACGCACTATTACCGTTACGAATCTCGTAAATGCGGGCATAAGTATATTTGAATTTGGAACTCAAAACCGCCACTAAAAACACACATGACACACGCAATCCAATAATTCATTCATTCATGTAAATAAGATCGTAAATACATATTTTCAAGTGTATTAAATACAGAGAAATCGATTTCATCTGATGTTCTTTCTTTAATGCTGTATTCAAGTAGGAAAATATATGGAACTACACGCGATGATTCGCTACCAACCATACAGCAGTAAAATAACTCTTGTTAATGGTGACGTATATGCAGTAACGGCTAGTGATTTTTTTCAAAGGTTAAATGTTTAGTGCTCACTTTATCCCGAATTACGTATACCAGACTAAACGTATTCAATTATAGGCGGTGCGGGAAAATAGGAACACTAAAAAGAGAACCCCGCAAAATTTTTATTTTCAGCCAATTCGTATCTTAAACATTTCCCATCGTTAGCAGTGACGCGCGGAAAGATACGAATTGGCTGAAAATAGTACTTTAGCAGGGCTTTTTTGAGTGCTCACGTTATCCCGAACCGCCTATAAAAATGTTTGGTATCAGTCGGTAGTCTCGTCAAAAAAGAAAGTATGTTTCCTATAACGGTTTTTACGTTTCACGTAGGGGAATATTGCAGTTTCGACTACAATTATCACATAAATCAGTAATCTGGTATCAATAAATTAACTTCTCGTTTGCTCGACATCTGTTACTCAAGAATGGTTACGTCATCGGAACTATATAGCAAACGGAATTTAGAGCAAAGAAAAAAATTCAAAAAATTCCAGGATGGTATCAATCTTTTAAATCGAATGCGGCAAAAAAAAATTATTTAGAGAAACAACGTGGATGCAACATTAATTTCGACCAAGACCAGAAACCGGATTCCGGTGTGTTGCACAACTACCAGTAACTGCGAGATGAAACAAGACGATAACGTGTCACAACTGTGTTAGCTCGTTATTTATGGTTTGTTGAGATCATTTCCAGCAAACACTACCTGGCCTATGGAGTTCAATGTCCCTTCTTCCCTAAAATAATTCAAGATGGTCCCGATAGATTATGATAGAAATATTTTAATCTCGCAATAATGTGTGGGTATATATAAACACACACAGTAAAGAGAGTACTTTAGCGTCTTGTCAATAATAATAATAATAAATTATGATTGTCGCCTCAAAAGCGACTTTTGACTACGGTGAACTCTAATACAATCACTATTTTAATTATACTGCCATGATTATTTTGACCGGTAGCGGAAAGATAAAAACTGGAGTAAAGAAAAAACACTAGGGTTTCAAAATTAGTTTACCGTGACGAGCATGTACATTATCACAAGTTCTGTTTTCGAGAGGGATCAGTTTGCACATTTACAAACTGGAATATATAGTCACGCAATCTAGCCTTTCGTTAACACTTTCAACAAATTAGAGAGAAAGAAATAGAAAAACCATTTTTAAGCATTGATTTATTAATCAGGCAGGTTATCAACGTCACGTAAAGTGTTGATTAAACTGCTTCTCCTAGTAAGCGTGTTTACTGAAGTTTACAAACTTTCCTTGCGACAATTTCAGCAGAATGGAGTATGTTTAAAATAAAATATAAGTCAACCAATTAAGTTGATATTATTATAATATTCTGCAATGACAATTTTAACTTATTTTCAAAAAGTGCAATAGAACGGTACATTTTAATTACTTAGTGAAAATTTAATTGCCAAGGAACTTCTGAAGCGTACAAAAATCAGCGTATGTAGGAAACACGTCCAGGCCACAACTTTGTATAGTATTTTAACGACGGTGTCAGAATGTATGTAGGCTGGTAACATCTAGTCAACAGCAACGTCATTAGAAATGGAACCAACGCCGACATACAACATCTCTATAACTATATAAATAGTATTCATAAAATTCTACTCTCAAAAGGTGATGCTATTTCCGTTCCAATGCAATTTTTTTTTAATTCTTAATAAAAAGTACTACGGGTGTATTTTAACTAACTATACCTACTTAAGAAGGTTTCTTTCAAAATGTTTAGGAAAACAGTATCTCCAATAAAGAAATTAAAATAAAAAATTCGTTCCCATTAATTTCTTGAAAAATTTAAACTTATTAATTGGGCAACGGGGAAAATTGAAAATCATACTTCCATCAACATTTTATAGGAATAATTTTGTAAAATGACACACATTATTAATTACCATTACATTTAATTTGCTATAATAGGTATCTCAATATTTTAACTTCCTCCAAAGCAAGATTCACGATTCGCCTGATGCACGTTTACCAGCCGTAAGCAATAAAAAAAGCATTATGGGTGACATTGCACGAGTGTCAAAATTGATGCCACCATTTTGCACGGAGTCTTTAAATACTGTGGACGGTTTTAGTAGGTTTTATTAAATTCATAATTAATAGAGGTACGTCAATTTCGCGGATTCATATTTCTCAGTCCTGTATACGCACTGGACACAGTCGATTATTTATTGGCTTACAACATTACAAGCGATGGCTCTAGGAATTATTTCCTCAATTACCACTGGCTTGCGGTAGTCAAATATGTTTCGTGACAGCCGCCAGCTAATCACACACGTGATTAAGAAGTATACATTTTGGCGTTCAACCTAACCTGGAATGTATCTGCGGAATTGACGTACCTCTAATAATGAAACTACATGTCACGGGTTACTGACTGCTTGACATGTTTTAAAATTAATTGCAAAATATTTTTGTAATTCATTTATTTTCTATATATATTCTGTAATTCATCTTAAAACATGTCATGCAGCATCACGTGACATTTCAGTATGAAATTTTTATTTTAAATATTTTCACTGGTTTTTGCGGCTTATAAGAAATAAAAACTTGCAAATTTTGACTTTGAAGTGCCATTATGGGAAAACTGGTTAGGCTAATTTTTTCGTAAGAGGAAAATGTTTTCCCAAGCAATGCCTACAAAACTAATGCTATTTCATACAAACATACAATTATGATCTTTTCCCACTTGGACACCCATAATAAGTACTTGAACGACCTTAATTTCCTTTTGGTAGCCACAGATTAAAAATTATTTTAGTCCTTAGTTTACAGGGTTCTTCGTTTAGAGGACCGAACATTTTGACAGTGTACTCGTGAGCGCAGTTTTATCGCCGAGATCGCAGGCGATTGGTCACATTGAGCTGTCATCGAGGATAGCAAGCGTGAGCTGAGACAATATACCATGAGTAGGGCCCGGTAGTTTTCGCGAAAAGAATTTTGCACCACTTTGTTTCAGTGTCTTACGTGCGCACCTGCAGCTCTGCTATGTGGTCAGTGATTGGATGCCGTAACACCCAGCGTGTTCAGGTTAAACCCACAAATCACAGACGTGATGTAACGCAGTTATCCGTGCACTGATTGGCACAGTCAAATGAGTAATGACTC